>JABJVR010021537.1:7818-38589 GCA_025773905.1 Chitala chitala
CACTGAGCTTTGTGTGCGGAGCTGGTAGCTGGGCGAAACATTGTATACTTGTACGGCCAGCTGGTCAACGCTTATCAAACATACTAGTCGCTGTTGTGGTCGTAAAAATCGATCAGTCGCAAGTCCCATAGGTCGTAAGTCAATGGCGACCTGTACGTCCTTTTGTCGTTTTGCACAGTTGTTGGTGGAGTTGTGGTACGCTTGTGTGATGTACTTGCCTGCCCTGTAGGACGAGTCTCTATGATTCTCGCGCTCGAGAGAGACGCCGGCTCATAGAGGAACAGGAAGCTCTTGCTGCCCAGTTGCTTCAGCAGGTGAGTGTCCGTAAGATCTGCCCAAGTGAGTGAACCGAACACAGCTGAACTCTGCGTGTGTGTGTGTGAGGATATGTACAGTCATATGTACAGGATATATAAGACTGAACTTTGTGTCTGACTGATGCATTATCATTAGGTTTAACTACAGTGCATAACTGAGTATCATCAGCATAGATTTTATAATGTATAATATTACCTGAAGGTAGGTAAATGTATTGGATAATTTTCAAAGGTTATTCTTTGCTTTAGTAATATTTCGTTGGTCCCTCTCATTTCTCAGCGCTTGTCACAGCAGAGTCATGTGACACCCAGCAGCATTGAGCTGCAGGTGCGTGTGCCTCTGGAGAAGGAGATTCCTCTGTCGCCTATTGTTGAAGACTTAAAACGTGAGGAAGATACAGAATTCCCAGAGCTCACAGAGGTAGGTCACCAACGACCGCCCAGCAGTCAGGAAAATGCCGGTGCCAGGCTGATTCTGATGTGTAACAGGATGTCTCTGTAGGCAATGGAGGGAGAGGTCAACCGAGCGCTTAGAGGTGGTAGGCCTGATGAAGTTCTCAGTGAAGGGTTCCGACTTGCCATCACTCGCAAGGACTTGCAGACACTTAGCCATTTGAACTGGCTTAACGATGAGGTTTGTTTACTACAGCTGCGGATTCTGCATGTCTGTGTTAACTTTATGAGCAGCGTTGTATGTGTTTATACGAATGACGACTTTGCTTTCCACCTCTCATCTCACACACCATTATGTTCTGTTTTGTTACCAGTTGACAGTTCAGTGTCAACAGGACAGCTGCTTTGCCCTTTTTGTACAGGTGATAAATTTTTACCTGAGTCTGCTGGTAGAACGCAGCCAGAGCCCTGGTCTACCTTCAGTCTACACCTTCAACACGTTCTTCTACCCCAAGCTGCGTACTGCAGGCTTCTCTGCAGTACGACGCTGGACCAAGAAGGTGGACATCTTCTCCTTCAGCATTTTGCTGGTGCCCATTCATCTGGACGTTCACTGGTGCTTGTCTGTGAGTACCAGAAATTTCTATAAATCGCCTTAACACTATAGGCTTTTTCTGAAATGTCATATATAGCTCTTTCTTTTTCCTTCCAATTCAGGTGGTTGATTTTCGTAAAAAAAGCATCACATATTTCGATTCCATGGGAGGAAGTAATGATGAGGCATGCGGGACGTTGCTGTAAGTGATGGCTTCTGCTTTTTATATTGAAATGACATTTTAAAAATGTTAATATATGCCCAAATGCAATTGCATATTCTTAAAAAGAACATTGACTTCATTTTGAAGTAGTGCCAAGAGTATAAATAACTGATGGAGAGAGAGGAAAAGACTCCAATAAAATAACTGGCTTTCCCTGATAACATTAGTGACTTGCAATTTTATTATTTAGATATTCAGGTTTTATTGTAATGCTGCTATTCTACTAAGTAGAAATTTATTTTTCTTTACATGTTCCAGTTAAGCAGCCCCACTACTTCAGGATTTCTGTTCATTTGTAGTATATCAATTTTTACTAGAATACTGAACTAAGCGGAGTTTTTGTGTTTACTACTGTGAATGTTAAAGTCAAGCTATTACGGCACTTTGAAGTGGAATTGTGATTACATTACTCATTTTGAGTGCTCTAGTTTTAATATTACAATGCTGCAGTAAGTGGAATTGTCATAACAGCCACATTTTATTTTGGGGGGAAAAAAAAACTTAAGGAACAGCTTGGGATGCAGGTGATCTTTTTCTTAACATATTGCAGAGCTATTCAGATGTGTAGCATGTACACGGGACTGAATTGATAACTTTTAATGTACTTGAAGTGTGCACTGTGCAAATGTTTCATGTATAGGTGATGCTCAAAATAGTCAGTCAGTCATGCTGTGTTATGGATTGTGTTGCTGTCACTTACCCTCAGGAAGTACCTACAGCAGGAAAGCCAGGATAAGAAGGGCCAGAATCTGGACACTTCTGACTGGGTCCTTCAGAGTAAAAAACGCCACGTGGGTGTTTTACAGTTAATAAAGCTACCTGCATATTCTTCATGCTAACCTACAGCAGCCTTGCTTTAATTTCACACATCTTAATGATGGCCAGGTTGTCATATTAAGCTTTGTTTTGACAGGAAATTCCTCAGCAGATGAATGGCAGCGACTGTGGAATGTTTACGTGTAAATATGCGGATTACATCACCAAAGACAAGCCAATTACGTTCACTCAGGTGAGCACGACCAGCAATGTCGCAGATCCGAGAATGTTGGGTCAAGGGGAGGAGTATACTCAACAATATCCCTGTTACCCCAGTAACTTTGCACCTTATGCTTGCTTTTTATAATTTTTATCCACAGAAACACATGCCATATTTCAGAAGACGGATGGTGTGGGAGATCTTGCATCGTAAGCTGCTATGATATAGAAGCAGGGATAGTGCACTGGGAAGAAAGAGTTGGATTTGATGTAAGGGGAAGACTACCATCTGCCCTGGCATGATCATCTTGAACTCCATGACCTTTGCTGCCCCTCCATCAGAAAACTCCAGTTTGCTTCAGTGGTGAACAGGTCCCTTTACACTGGCTAGGTCACAGTGTGTTTCATGGTCCTTCAGTGTCTGTCTCATGGTCCTTCTGTTCCATGTTAGTGTACAATGTTCATGCAGGCAAACAGAACGCCGGGTAAAAAAAAAAAAAAAAGCCTTCATCTCTATTCAAAAGTGAAAATGCTTCTGCATTTCCTTAAATTGCCTCAATCATACAAATGTTCCATTTCACAACTACTTTTATAATGTACCATGTTAGTAGTTTTGGCCCTTTCTGACAATTTGCTACCATGAGGATGTTTTGGGGGGACAAGTCAATCATTATTTTTAAAAGTGCATAACTCAGGTGATGAATCAGATTCTTTTTGGAGGAAGATCTTACCTCCCATGCACATTAAATACAAGTTGTTTTTTTCCCCCTGTGGAAACTAAGCATGTCAAAAGAATTATGATTCTGAAGCAGAGTTTAAATGTAACATGTCAGATGTTCAGATGCATCTCCTGGTTTGCTCTGCTGAGGGGCACATTGAGCAGCATGTTACACCAATATTAAGATTCAAATTTCTCCAGCTTTGTGTTTAGCATTTGTATTCTCTGTTTTCAATGGTCAGCGTTTCCTGTGACACATGATGTCAGATTAATACAGTAAATATATGCAGTTCATGTGAGCACAACTGGAGAAGGTGATCCATCACCAGAGGTCAGGTTAAGGTCAAGCTCTCACCTGGTTTATCATGCAGCTGTATAGTTATGAATATAAAGCCACAAAAGGTCGAGGTACTTTCATAAAACCCACTGCAAAGACCGTTTTGCAGAACATTTATAAACTTTGTGCATAAGTGAGTAAAAATTCTTGGAAGTACATGTTTCGTATACATTTTGTACCTTTTTATTGTTTTGTATCCAGAAAAAAATGTTCTTTACATAAATAAATTGAAGTATTATGTTCTTTAAAATGTCTTTAATAGCTTTTGATTCATTAAAAAATTTCAGAGTATAAACCAAACATGGTATGGAACAGTTAAAAGCATTCTCAGAGTTAGACATCTGACTACAGCCTTCACTTCAGGGCTGTGATGGGAAAGCTGACTGTCAGCCCGTTTTCTCCTTGAGCTGCTGTTTTAAAGTGCAGGATTTTATTAGAACAATTTCCTTGGGTCTCCTGTATCAGCAGTCTGTACTGTCAGAGTTCTGTGTAAATGGTGTTTCTGGTCATTTCTAAGCAGTGTGAGGTATATTTGTACAAATGTTTACTTAATGTGTGTCAAGTCTGCAGTCACGTTGGTACAGAAGGGCTGTATGATGTGCAAAAGGGAAAATGGGGGGATGAGTTTCTAACTAATGAAATCAGTATAAAAAACCTTTAATTACACAGTTGAACATTTGTAGATTAATATACCCACTTTCTGGTAGAGATGGATCAGTCGACAAAAATGTTTACGGAGTTCAGTTTGCACTTAGAATAGAAAACGAAAAAAGGGGTGGGGAGAATGTCAAATAAAATCGTTATTGACGATGACCAAAAAAATGACGTCGAGGAGGTTGGTTGTGTACGGCGTGTCCGGCTGCGTTACAGTGAGCTGGCGCTAGGTGTCTTGCTCAAGGACACACCTGGTGGCTGGGCTGGGATTCGAACCGGGAGACTTCTGCATCCCAGCCTTGTTGTTGTACCTCACGTGTACTTCTTGTACACACAGTTTGTTTACCTTTGTCCTCTCCATCATCTCTGCCAGCTCTCTCCTTTTATCAGTCATAGTGCCAACATTCAAAGTACTGGCTGTCACCACCACACTCGTACCCTTCCTCCTCTCCTTTTGTCTCTGAACATGCCTTCCCTCTCCTCCTCCTGCCAAGAGTAGCATGGTTTCTGCCAGTAGCCTGCTGTCTGACAGTACTTGTGATGGTCATTGATAACACAGGCCTTGACTGATCCGGTATGAAAATCTGGTTTGTGACCTGCAAATTTGATTTGGCACAGATTTTGCAGCGGATGCCCTTCTGGATGCCACCCTCTCCATTTTACCTGACCTTTGGACCAGCACTGCCTTGTGCAATCCAACTGTCTGTGTTCTAGCTAACTAAAAAGTAGAATGCCACCAAAATTTGTACAACAAAATATATGGGGAAAAAGTACAAAAGAAATAAGACATCAAAAAATTTTATTCATGTGTTGATTTTTGTCCTTTTCAAAAATTGAGAAACTGAATTGCCCTAAAGATCATAACTGAGTAGAGAAAATTTGATAATTTGATGTGATAATTTTTCCCCAGAAGCAGAGATGTTTAAAAGCAAGTATTGCAAACATTCTTTAAATTCACTGCAAAAAATGCTCGTCCTTTCAATACCATATATACATATTTTGCAACAGCAGCTCTGGGTGGCGGTATGCCTCAATACAACAACTTTGGGAGGTGATACGCCTCAGAACGGTGGCTCTGCGACACAGTATGCCTCAATACGACGGCTCTAGGTGGTAGTACACCTCAGAACAGTGGCTCTGGGACGCGGTACACCTAAAACAGTGGCTCTGGGAGGCAGTACGCCTCAAAACAGTGGCTCTGGGAGGCGGTACGCCTCAAAACAGTGGCTCTGGGTGGCAGTACACCTCAGAACAGTGGCTCTAGGAGGTGGTACACCTCAAAACAGTGGCTCTGGGTGGCAGTACACCTCAGAACAGTGGCTCTGGGAGGCGGTACACCTCAGAACAGCGGCTCTGGGAGGCGGTACGCCTCAGAACTGTGGCTCTGGGAGGTGGTACACCTCAAAACAGCGGCTCTGGGTGGCAGTACACCTCAGAACAGTGGCTCTGGGTGGCAGTACACCTCAGAACAGTGGCTCTGGGAGGCGGTACACCTAAAACAGTGGCTCTGGGAGGTGGTACGCCTCAGAACAGCGGCTCTGGGAGGCGGTACGCCTCAGAACAGCGGGTCTGGGAAGCGGTACGCCTCAAAACAGCGGCTCTGGGTGGCAGGATGCCTCAGAACAGTGGCTCTGGGAGGCGGTACGCCTCAAAACAGTGGCTCTGGGTGGCAGTACACCTCAGAACAGTGGCTCTAGGAGGTGGTACACCTCAAAACAGTGGCTCTGGGTGGCAGTACACCTCAGAACAGTGGCTCTGGGTGGCAGTACACCTCAGAACAGTGGCTCTGGGAGGCGGTACACCTAAAACAGTGGCTCTGGGAGGTGGTACGCCTCAGAACAGCGGCTCTGGGAGGCGGTACGCCTCAGAACAGCGGGTCTGGGAAGCGGTACGCCTCAAAACAGCGGCTCTGGGTGGCAGTATGCCTCAGAACAGTGGCTCTGGGAGGCGGTACGCCTCAGAACAGCGGCTCTGGGTGGCAGTACGCCTCAATATGACTGCTCTGCGAGGCAGTATGCCTCAGAACGGTGGCTCTGGGAGGCAATAAAAACAGCTGTTATCTGTAACTTTGCTGTAAGTGTCAACATTATAAATGATGGGGTTACTCATAATCACCACAATACCACAAAAACAAAAGCAAACAATAAATGTAATAAAACCCCTTAAGTGCTATAAACCTCATCCAGAACCTAACAAACTAAAATAATGCTAAAATGTATGTTACATCTGTTTGTATGGATTTTAAGACTTTATAGCAAGCCTTTTCACACATTTAATGCACCGCCTTACTTTAAATCTGTAAATTCCCTCTTTTGGGAAATTCTGGTAAAAACCTGTTATCACATTCTGGCAGAATAATGTCCTCTGAAGCACATCCAAATTCAGAAGAAATCAATTCAGTAAAATACCCAGAGACGTGCTGTTTGGTGTGTTGCCAGGTACCATTGCCAGGTACCTTGCCATGTAGCCCATGGCCCCTGGTTCAGCATTCCTTCACACCTGACACACTAACAGTGTTTTTCCACTGACTCAGTTTGACTTCCTGTAGTGCGCTGTACTGCACTCCAGATTTTATTCCCAACCCACAATGGATGGTAGTAGCCCAAATGGCTTCTCCTCAAGGTTCAGTCTGAAGTGGGTCAGACTCCACCCTCAAGTGACTTATGGATACATCAAAGGCAGCATCCTTAATATTCATGTGAACTCAGTTTGTTTTGGCTGTTAAATACAGGACTGATTTCAGGGCTCTTCAATGTAACTTTACATTAGTACTATTTAAGTGTGCCACTCCATTCCAGCCACACCATGCCAGCCACACCATCCCATCTCGCTGACAGCATGGTATTGCATGGAATGAGTTTTTCCACTGAGCAAGTGTTGGTTGGAGAAAGGCCTAATATGACGATGTTATGTGGACCATGGCCCTTCATGGTTTTGTCATGTCATGACATCTTCTATACTGCTTCATCCTGTTAAGGGTCATGGGAAGCCTGGAGTCCATCCCAGGACACATAGGGCACAGGGCAGGGGACACCCAGGGTAGGGCGCCAACCCACCACAGTCATGGTTTTGTATTTTACTTCATATGTTTTTCTCAACATTGTTTGGCCATAAGCAAAACCGTATTTCTGCGTAACACAGCTCTGTCACAAAGCACATTTCTGATTGACTCAAGTCTTGCTGGATTTTGTCCTCTGTTAAAAGGGCAGAAAGTATCTGCACTTCTGTTTTGACAGTTTTCTGTGGTTTTCATCTTGTTTTCATAAAAACCAGAAACTACAGTCATCCCTTCACATTCATAAGTTTGCCTTGGGTCCCCAGAGGTCTTTTTTTCTCCACACTGTGGTGTTTCTGGTTCCTCTCCTCCGCTGTTGTCTGGCTTTATCTTTGACCTCAGTCATCTGCCTGCTGTTAATTCTGTATTATCTCTTATTTCTCTCTGTGAAGCACTTTGAGACAACGTTGTAAAAGACGCTATATCAAAATAAATTGAGTTGAAAATTGAATTGAATTGAATTGAATGTGAAGGAGCAGTTGTACACCAAATTCACTGTAGAACTTAAAATAATTTGGACTGGAAATGTGCCAATCATTAACTTACAAATTAAACACTTGCATACCTTATGGAATTTTCTGCTTACCTGCTGGTGTTAGTGTATCTGCCTCATAATTCTTGTGTATTCTGTGTTTGCCATTGTTAATCTTCTATTCTGACCCCTGTTTGCCTTCCTTCTCACCACCTGAGTGGGACACTGTATTAGAGACGTTACCTCCAATGTAGCAACATGGATGTGACCTTCACCTAAGGGGTCTTGTACGCCTGCAGCCTGGTAGCTCAATGGGTCAAACACCAACCTGTGATGTGGAAGTCTGCTGGTTCAAATTCCAGCCAGGTGCCATGTAAGTCTTTGAGTAAGACACAAAAAAAAAAAACACTAGTTCCCCAGTCACTGGGTGTGGCTACCCACTGTCCCCCCCAGGAGAATGGGTGAAATGCAGAGAACGAATTCCTTGTATGTGTCAGATATGCTTTGCCCATCTTCTACAAGGACGTAATTGTAAAGCTGGCGTGTTCCCACCAGCGTGATGTAGCATGCCATGTGCACTTTTATTTCAGTATCGATCACTTCTGTCATTTGAATTTTTAGGTCAAGTTACACAAATTAAACATTACCTAGAATTGCAAAAGTCTTTGTACATTATCATAACAGATTAATATATGGGTAAGGTGCCCCAGCTAAAATCTCATAATGATTCATTGTACAGCTGTTGGACTAAATGCAGGCCTTAAAACTCACAATCACCTTAGATACCCTATGAAATGACACTGCGGGGCTTGAACACCCATCCCAAATGCTTAAGACTCATCTCCTCAGGGACACCTCAGCACTCAAACTTCATCACTTCTGTTTCATTATTGTTGTAATGTTTAAATTGCTGCTTATGTATCCATTGTGCTATTGTTAATTTTAACTTGTTAAGTAGTTACTGATATTTAACTGTTTACCATGTTAGTTGATTTGATCTTAACTGAAACTTGAGCACTTTCACTATAGGACAGCATTACTGTTGGCTGGATTCTCAGTCTGGCCTTGTTTTAATATGCATCTGCGCTCTTACTCATCTGCTAAATGAATAAATGTAAATGTGAACCACATTGGAAACTTCTGTTATGAATAAAGAACAGATTAGAGTGTTTTTGAGAGGACCGTGACACTAGCACCAGCCCCCCTCTGCTGGGGCTGTGACGGTATCCGGTCCCTACATCGCGTTTGTCCTCCGCTTAATTTGTAACCAATGCGGAGGTGGAGAGCTGAAGGGCAGGACTTTGGTTTTTGTATTCCTTTGCTTCAAGACAATCCGATGAAGGATAGTATTAACTGAAAGAAACTTAAAACGTTTTATGTTTTATCATACGCTCATGTGAAGATAAATATTTCTTAATGCTTCTTTTGCTGATTGTTCATTATTGAACCCCAGACTTGTAAAACTAATTTATTGTTAATTCTGTACAGAAAGTGGGTTTCTACGGGAGTAGCTCGCGTTTGAACGCAGAACTGCAGGAGACGTACTAATCATGATCGTTTCCATTGTGGCGTAATAATTATCTTAAATATGTTTCTGTTCATTGCAAAAGTTTTGGCAGCGATGTCGCTTAGCGCAGATGTTTTGTACGCTGTTTCTGCTGACAGAACAACTGATGGTAAGCAGCGTGTACCTTCAACTCTGTACACCTCACGAGGACACATATATGTATATATAGGGGAACGGACGGGCCGCTAATTGTGTGGCTTTTCCCATCAGCTAATTGTGTTTGGCAGTGATTTTGGACAGCTCACTGCTGACCTATAACAGCGAGATAACGCACATAACGTCCACAGACGGAGTAAACCGCAGGATAGGAGCGTCCTGTTTTAGGAAGCTTCGCAGAGGCATTACACGTACACTCTTAAATTAAAATCACGTTATTTCGCGTGGAAGGTGCGTATGCTGCACCAACATTGCAAGAGAAAACAAATCAAATTAGTACTTAATGAGTTTGCCTATTGCCTTTTTGGTTGAAATGTGATGAACTCGTGTATGTTTACCCATGTTCCTCCTATTTTAGCTTCAGTAATGCATTTACTCAGATATATTGTTTTGTTATTAGAACAACAAATTCTGAGTGACACAGTAGTTATAAGTAAATTTGAATAGATGTGTTTACCATGGTTTGTAATATGTATTTGAATTAATACATGAAATGTTGAATAAATGTGTGTGTGTGTGTGTGTGTGTGTGTGTGTGTGTGTGTGTGTGCAATAATTCACATATTAACACTCAGAGGACTGGGTGATGTTAGCAGTTTTGCTGTTGAACGTGACTTGCGCCGTCGGTCAGAATGCCCCCTGCATGCTGCACTCCCACAGATGCTCCACACGTCTCAACTATGGTTTTGTGTATAATAAGGCTTGTGTTGTCATAGATATCAGCTGACTGATACCACATTCGTCCTGTCATGTTGTAACTGATCACTCATAAAAGCCTTTAAGTGCAAAATAATGTAATGCAATCTGTTTTAGAAGGGGAACATCAAGATTGTTGTAAGGTAAACGGTTATTTTTCTTTCTTCAGGAATGTACTATTATAAAAGCAAATAACAGCATGTTGTGCAAGTTCGGATCACCTAATTGGTGCTAATGCTTTTGGTAGAAATTACTTGCAGGCTTTATCAGTAAGCCTTTATTGTATTTCCAAACTCTGCACTCTGGGCAGATTTCTTTAAGCCATTGCACATGCTTCACGCTTAGGAGCCACAGTTGTATTCTTTCTTTGAGTTGATCTTTAACCAGAAAGCAGGTGATACACACATGTTGCAGGTTGATATGAAGGTTGTGAAAGAAATGTGTATATAATGATGTTAACAGTAGAATGCTATGAAACAAGCATAATTTAGAACTAGCGTGGTGCATTGTGGGATTGTTGTTTAGACTGTTGCTTAGATTGTTGCAAGAGATGACAGAATTAGCTCATGCTTTGCAAACCGCAGAACTGGTTCAAGGCGACTGAGTCTGCACACCTTCCTACCCAGAGACAGAAAAGGGGTACCACAAGAGGTATGTCTATAAGGGCTAGCGGGGAGCTATGGCAGCCAGACCACGCCGTCTATAAGGGCTAGCGGGGAGCTATGGCAGCCAGACCACGCCGTCTATAAGGGCTGCTTGCATCCCTGATCAAACATACTAACAAACTCCATTGCTTCATGATACGCTGCCTTTCAATATTATTGAGTGTTTGTCAGAATTAATAATTGATAGGTATTTTTTCAAGTACAAAGGTGAAACAGGTTGACAAGAAGGAAGATGAAGCAGTTTTGACCAAAGTGATAAAGCAAGGCACTGCTGACTCTTCTGCTGCACTTCCAGACTCGAAGACATGCAGCCCCTATCAGTTTCTTTGTAAGGACCAGGTGACTTGCATCTCTAAAGGATGGTGTTGTGATGGCGAGAAGGATTGCCCAGATGGATCTGATGAGTCCTCAGACATCTGTGAGTTGAACACTTCCCCATCTTCTGTTCAGAAACATCAGCACCCTGATTCCCTGCTAATATACGGGAAAATGTGCCTGTTTTATTTAGGTGAATTTAGTTCATTAAATAATGTACACTTGTGTAATGTCCACCTACGGTTTTAAGTTTGGCTATAATATAAGAATATAAAATATGATCAATGTAAAGATTCAGTTCATCAGACTGTGAAATATGGTTCAGTTGTGATTAAACATTTCTTAATAATGAACTTATATGATCCTTCTTTGAAATGCAATTGCAAAGAAAATAAAGGAGATTTGAAATAATGATAGAGTAACACTTTATGCTAAAGTGTTGCTGTGCATACATTTGTGTACAATACCAAAAATATTTTTATTCAAATATTCAAACTTTAAATATTCATATCCTTAAATTGCTTATGAATCTCTGTGGTAATAAAGATTATTTCATTATGCAAAAATAACTAAACTTGAGATTTCATGGTAGATGAAATATTCTTTATTGTTATGCAATTCCTTTCATAACACAGTTGCTTTTACAATTTTTAAAGGTTTATCTACATTACATAACTTCAGGTCTTTAATAAATTTTAATTGTGATGTCTAGAGATGACATTACAGGGAAGAGACATAGGCTTCCTGTTCTTAACACTTTTATTACCCACTGTGCATGTATAGGCAGTGTATCCTGTACACTGTGCGTGTATAGGCAGTGTATCCTGCACCCACTGTGCGTGTATAGGCAGTGTATCCTGCACCCACTGTGTGTGTATATGTACTGTATCTTTATGATAGTTATCCATGTATAAATCAGTAGGTTGTAGTAATGTATTAATTAATAACCAAATTAGTGAATGGGGTGTAAAACCACATAATTAAATAATTGTATCTTGTGAGACCAGCAATGTTCTCCTGCTCCTAAAACCATACCTTGGATTTTATTGCAGGTCCTCAGAGCAGCCTGACCCAATGCCCTCCAAATGAGTACCAATGCCTGGGTGTCAACCTGTGTGTCCACATGAGCAAACTGTGCGATGGCATACATGACTGTACCAATGGCTGGGACGAGGGAGCGCACTGCCAAGGTACTGACACTGCCAACCATGCCTGTCCTTGGAATGGGATGGAGATTACTGTTGCTGATGTCTGACATCAAGCACCATCCATTAATCCTGTAATTAGTGATGGATTGGATACCCTTTCATAAACACTGCGTGACATCGCTGACCTCAAGGTGGCCTTGGATTCTCTGGGTGTGTGCGTGCTTTCCTTCTTATGGCCTGAGACAGTTTGGCTCTCGCTGTTCTCGATGGTGCCTTGTCACCTGCTCTGAAGGATTTGTCCCTGGTCCTTACCAGTTTGAACACTTCCGCTGTCATCCACGGCTTCAGGTTGGGTTGTGAGATGATGGTATTGGAGACAGAGTTTACTTGTTCCCTTGATGTCTCTGGTATTATTTTTTACCTCAACCCTTAGGCTAACTAAAATCTCATAATGATCAGCAAGGTATGCTCCCTTACCTTCCTGGGGGTGGGGTGAGAGCCTGTCTCAGGTGGAGGAGTTTAAGTATCTCAGGGTCTTGTTAACGAGTGATTGGTGAAGGGATTGAGATTGACAGTAGGGTGGACGTGGCTTTTGCAGTGAGGTGGGCGCTATACCGGACGTTAGTGGTGAAGAGGGAGCTGAACCGTAAATCTACGTCCCTATTTTAACCTATGGTCATGAACTTTGGGTAATGACTGAAAGAACAAGATCGTGAATACAAGTGTCTGAAATGAGTTTCCTTCATGGAGTGGCTGGTCCTACTCTCTGGGATCAGGTGAGAAGCTTGGAGGTTTGGGATGGACTTGGAGTAGAGCTCCTCCGCATTGAGAGGAGCCAGTTGAGGTGGTTCGGACACCTGATAAGGATGCCACCCGGGAGACTTCCATTTGAAGTTTACCAGGGATTATATCCATCGGATGGCCTGGGAATGGCTGGGGATCCCCCAGGAGGAGCTGGGAGAAGTTGTTAGGGACAGGGATGTCTGGACACCTCTTCTGATGCCACCACAACCCTGGATTAGATAAGTGGTAAAATGAATGGATAGATGGATGGATGGATAATGATCAGCACCCCATTCTTTGAGGCCAAATTGAATCGCTACCAAAACACACGAGTGATGCCGTGTTCTTTTTTGGCACACAGATGACTGACAGCGTGTGTATTTCTTTTGGGGACACACATGATTGACAGTGTGCTCTTTCCTGGTGCCTAGATGAGAGACAGTACACATTAGCAAAGTCAACTACATTCAATGCTTTTGTCCTCCTCCTTTCAGCTCAGTATGCATAAATTGCTGAATTGCTGATGTGCCATAGTATACCTACGATTTAGTTTTCACCTGTTTACATGCAGGAAAAAATTCCTGAAATTCATTCACAAGACAGTACTGACTGGGCATTTTGAAAACACTTCTTTACATTGGCTAACAAATGATGGCAGCCCTATTTTCCCTTCAGATCTCTAATCCCTTTTCAAGATGGCGCTGTAGGAGACGGCAGCCTCTCTAGTTGCTCTGCAGCATGGAGGTGTTTTTTCATTTACATAGTGTGTTATATATAACACACTGTGTGGCTGGATAACAAACTCGCCTGGACAAGCAACGCAGAGTACCTGTACAGGAAGGGCCAAAGCAGACAGTATTTCCTGAGGAGGTTACGATCCTTTAACATCTGTATGAAACTCCTGTGGATGTTCTACCAGTCTGTGGTTGCCAGTATCCTCTTCTATACTGTGGTATGTTGGGGCGGCACCACATCAAAGAGAGACTTAACCCGGGTGGACAAGCTGATCAGGTGGGCTAGCTCTGTGATTGGCATGAAGCTGGATTCTCTGGGGATGATTGCTGAGGAGAGGACTATTGCCAAACTACTGGCCATTACGGACAATGCCAGTCATCCTTTGCATACTGCAATCGGCAACCAGAGCAGCCTGTTTAGTGACAGACTGCTTCTGCCTAAGATCAGAACAAACAGATTTAAAAACTCCTTTGTCCCTCATGCCATCCTCACTTAGTGGAAAAAACGTAACAGGAGGACAGAGGCTGGGGAGGAGCACTTAGCCCAACTATCCTGATCAGGAAACAAGATCTGGCAACCATCATGATATATTCCATAGCATTATATATATTATACCAAGAGTGGCTAGCTGTACTTCTTGTCTACTTGTGTCTTATTTTAGTGTGCTGTTTTGCTGCTGGAAACTTAATTTCCTGAGGGAACCTACCCAAGGGATTAATAAAGTTTTACCTTTTACCACCTTGTGCAACAGGTGCTCAGCCAAATGCAACCAAATGTCTTTTCACATCCCAAGTTAGCTTTACACATCAAAGTTAATGACATTCAGGATGCAATAATTACACCACCAATGTACGAGTAAGGATCTAAATGTCAAATAAATTTAAATAAATTTTTACACATGCCATTTTACCGAATTTTAACATCTGACCTTTTTTACCACACTGATAAAATGACTATTATAATCTTATCTAAAACCAACCTCTTCACAATGTTTCTTGCAAGTGATTAAAAACCCTGTAAATAATAAGAGACTCATTAGGTTTGACATGTCTATATGATTTTTTTGTTTGTTTTTGAGAAGCAGGCATGCTGGGTAATGTACGATTCAATACAGATTTAGTACTTGTGTGATTGAGTCCTTTTATCACACTATGTCAGGGTAGGCAAACCTCACACTATTCCGCACAGCTGTGTCCATGCACCACTCATGTTTGGTGATAGTTGTATTCTTGTTTCTGGAGCAGGAAGCAAGCAATTGCATGGTTTGTGCACATGTAAATGCTTTGGGTCTGAATGTGGACATACTGGCCACCCATCACCAGTTTGCTGGTTTTTGTGCTTCGTTTGAAGTAGGTAGACACGTCTTTCTGTTGAGCTGTACTCAAGAACGTGTCTTTGAGTTCTCTTTGCTGCACTCTTTAAGTTATGCTAACACTACAAATATTACATTTGACATATGTTTTGTGCTTGTAATTATGAGAATTTTAAAATATTTCTTGTACATATCACTCAATAAATTCAATAAACTATAAAGTTTTGTAAATTATCCCATCTGATTGTAGATCTTACATTTTGGCCCTGCTATAGATATGGTCACATTCAGAGTCTGCAGTGCTTCTGGTTGATACTGTTGTCATAGATGTTTATTGTCCTTTCTGTGTCTCTGCAGGATTAACCTCTAACTGCACAGATTTTGGCTGCCACCACCGCTGTGCCCTGATTCCCACAGGACCACTGTGCTACTGCCAGAGTGCCTTTGAAGTGAGCAGAGATGGCAAGACATGCCAAGGTGCGTTGTGGCATGTGTGGTCACCTGACCGTGTGGTCATGTCATGGAGACCAACCCAACTCTGCTGTCCACTTTCAGATTTCAATGAGTGTGCTGTGTATGGTACATGCAGCCAAATGTGTACCAATACTGAAGGCTCCTACCACTGCAGCTGTGTGGAGGGGTTCCTGTTAGAGCAAGACAATCGTTCCTGCAAAGCTAAAAATGGTAAGAATGTTGTGAAAGAGGACAAGACAAACACAAAACAGGGACAAGACAAACACAAAACAGGGACAAGACAAACACAAAAACGGGGACATACCAAACACAAAAACGGGGACATACCAAACACAAAAACGGGGACATACCAAACACAAAAAGAGCACATACCAAACACAAAACAGGGACATACCAAACACATAACGGGGACATACCAAACACAAAAACAGGGACATACCAAACACAAAAAGAGCACATACCAAACACCTAACAGGGACATACCAAACACAAAGCTGGGACATACCAAACACAAAATGGGAATGTATCATGTACAATGACCTGGTGGCTCAGTGGGTAGAACATGAGGCTGGGATGCATGATGCATGTCTCCTGGTTTGAATCCCAGCTCAGCCACCAGGTGCGTCCCTGAGTGAGACACTCAGCACTTGCTCACTGTATGGAAATGTTGAAAGTCACTTTGGATAAAATGCCTGTAAAATGAATAACCATGAATACCAAAAAATGAATTTGATTGACAGATTCTAACTGTTGCTCTGCTGATGTAATTGTTGGAAATAAAAGATGTTGTATGAAATTACAAATGTTTTGCAAAATGGAAGCATTTTAATTTGTGGTCTCGAACTTTTTATCTGTGTAAATATGACTTTGTCTGTGTCTTTCTTTGCTTTGACCTTGAACTGGCCAGACCCAGTGGACAGACCAGCTATGCTCCTCATATCTACATCCCAGAGCATCCAGGTTAGATCCCTGAGCAGTACTTTGCCACAAAGTGCACTGATAGCCAGCACTAAGAAGACCACTGCCATGGACTTCCGTTATGCAGAGGAGACCGTGTGCTGGATCCATGTGGGTGACTCTGCCTCCAGCACCCAGCTGAAATGTGCTCGACTGCCCAACCTGAAGAGTTTTACACACGAAAAGCCCATCAACATTTCCCTCAACTTGCATCGTAAGTCCCTTAATCACATGCAGGAACACTGACTAAGCACACATCCCTTCTGGATCCCTGTGATAAAATCTGTTTATAATACATGTAATCAGTCTCAAATATGATGTCTGGGAAGTGTAGTGGGATGAAAGTTAGTTTTATATTCAGTAGAATATTAATCATAATAGTTTATAAAATATTACACAAATCGATTTCATATACACTTTGGACACATAGTAAATGAAGAGGAATATCAGAAGATCACATCATCCATGAGACGGGTAGGTACACATTTCTTTCATTGTCTAGATTCCCTTTCAAGTTCACAGTGTACACCTTGGCTGGGATGTCGTCTGAACACGTGACACATGCAATACAGGAGTCAGTTAAATTTACACATTCATTTATGCAAAATATTGTGAGAGTAAAATCTCTCATAGGAGGAAATGTAGCAGAAGCCATGTGTCCAGAGCTGTCATCAGACATAAACCCAGAGCCCTGGTGCTCGCAGACCCACTGCCAATCACACATCCAGCGTGACAAGTATGGCATACGACAGATGAATGCCGGACTGTACGTAGCAATTAGTGGTAAATGAGGAAGGGTATTGAAAGTTGAGTTTTATCCCCTGTGTATGAGATTTGTTATATAAGTCAATTATAATCAGTCTTGTGCTGTGCTGATCTGCTAGTGTTATATTTTCTTTTTCTTCATCTTGCGATCCTGTACAGAATGAAAAGTTGGGTAATGGATGGATGCTAATGTTGTTCTAGTGTCTCATTACCTCTCATTTTCCTCTCTTTTCTCCTGTTGATTTACACGTCATCCGTCGCATTCTTTCTGATGACAAGATGTGGAGCAAATGGCCATTGATTGGTTGACAGGAAATTTCTACTTTGTGGATGACTTACAGAACTGTATATTTGTCTGCAACAAGGACGGCATCACTTGTGTCACTCTTTTGGACCAAGAGTTGTTTGGCCCCAAAGGGATTGCCCTGGATCCAGTCATGGGGTAACTTTTTATCCTCTTTATTTAGCTTTTGTGATGAAGTAAGCCTGCCTGCTAATGTCAGCTGCTTTTCTGATGTTACACAGGAGAGTGTTCTTTACAGACCGTGGAGGAATTTCCAAGGTGGGGCGCTGTGACATGGATGGGCACAACCACTCTAAGCTGGTGGATAGCAAAATCGTGTACCCACAGGGGATCACGCTGGATGTGGTCAGCAGGCTGGTGTACTGGGCCGACGCCTACTTGGACTGCATCGAAGTGGTAGACTACGAGGGAAAGAACCGCCACACTGTCATCCAAAGTCAGCTGGTCTGTTATAGCTGTTTGGTCTCTCTCTGTCTTCAGGGCATCATATCTGCACCGTAGTATTGGGTCTGTGACCTGGTTTATGGTTAGACTGTATATAAATGTTGTGTCTGTTTACATTAACACCACAAACTAACTAGAGAAACTAAATTTAGAACAGACATTAGAAATAAAACAGGCCTAAACATAAAACACACAGCTAACTAAACAAACTTTTTTTTATGTAGTATTTTCTGTATTCTCCTGAGTACAGAATCCCTCAGAAGATAAAAAGGGGAGGCATATTGGTTATATTAGACATAGGTAATGCATACTACTGAAAGATACAATTGTTCACATCTGAAATATTACAAAAATATTAAGAAATTTATTTGTATTGTCAATTAGTATTGTGTAGTATTTTCATAAGTGATACAGGCTTTGTTGAAAGGAAGTAAAATGTACTTGAAATTGAATGATACACTATAAAATAAATTTTTATCAATACGCAATAGTATTTTGAATGAAACACATAGCGCTAGCTCCCCGGGCACTGAATGAAACACAAAGCGCTAGCTCCCCGGGCACTGAATGAAACACATAGCGCTAGCTCCCTGGGCACTGAATGAAACACATAGTGCTAGCTCCCCGGGCACTGAATGAAACACACAGTGCTAGCTCCCCGGGCACTGAATGAAACACATAGTGCTAGCTCCCCGGGCACTGAATGAAACACATAGTGCTAGCTCCCCGGGCACTGAATGAAACACAAAGCGTTAGCTCCCTGGGCACTGAATGAAACACATAGCGCAAGTTCCCCGGGCAAATATGTGGTATATTTTAATGTATAGAACACTCTTTATTTATAGGCTCAAACTGTTAACTAAAGGTTAACAATTTTTCTTTTCTTTTGACTCCAGATTGAACATCTGTATGGTTTGACAGTGTTTGAGAATTACCTGTATGCCACCAACTTAGAGAGTGGAAACCCACAGTCGAAGAGCAGTGTGCTACAGATCAACCGTTTCAACAGCTCCGACTATCAGATTATTGCTCTTGTTAACAAGGGTAGTACCTTACATGTTTACCACCAGCAATGCCAACCCCCAGGTACTGGGTACAGCTGTTCTGCTTCTGTTTCTTTTTCAGAAAATGGGAATTTATAGTTTGTTGAGTAAACACTACCTTGATTTCTCTGGGTTTAAGTGCTCAGCCATGCATGTGAAGTGGATACATCTGGGAAAGCAGGAGGCTGCTCTCATATCTGTCTGCTGGGAAATAATTACAAGAAGCACACCTGCCGCTGTCGTTCGGGATACAGTCTTAGCCGTGATGGCAAGTCCTGCAAGAGTAAGTGCTGTACACTGAGTAAGTGCAGTGCTGTGAGTGTCCATCCATCCAATACTCAACTAATTGCTCTGTTCAAGGTCTGTGATTACTCTACTCAGTAGAACACTGTGGGACCCAACAAGACAATATAACAAGTACATAAGCACAATATAACAAGCATATAAGCACTCTGTCTTCTGAGTAGAATACTCTACACTGTGAGTAACATTTATTAGTTGAACTATCACCAGCTCCTGTTTTTCACCCTTTGAATAGCATCTACTGTACATACTGTGAGCTTTATCAACTATTCAGCTATTGTGACTGGATGGGAATAAAACAAGTGTCAGGTCAGCATTCAGTTTATTTGTATATAGTACCTGTAACAACAGCGTTACAACCAATGGAGAGGTAGCAAATACTCCACAGTGTGGAGAAAAAGTACCCAAATGGGCATGTCAACATTGTACAGACCAGAATCAAACAAAGAACTAACTCTGAACATCAATATGAAGTCCATCTGTGTGCCAGGTCTAGGAGTACATCTCAATGGCTCTAATACAGCTTTGTGCTTAGGTAGGACTTTGCAGATATGGGTTACTACAGAACTGAGGATTTTTCCTGGCAAACACAGAATACACAAGAGAGCAAAGGCATGTGCAGCAGTATCAGCAGTGTTACCTATAGTGGTCTGGGAGGCTAAACTAAAGAAGTGTGTCTGCATTCGGGACTGAAAACCAATTCTAAATCTAATGAATAAGCAGACCGATTATTCATATGTTGAAGCCCTTAGCATAACCCACTTTCCCATTGGTTCTTTAGCACCTGAGTGCGATCCACTTTCCCGTAGTTTCTTTAGCACCTCACCATGACCCACTTTCCCATTGGTTCTTCAGCACCTGAGCACTTTCCACTTTCCTGTAGTTTCTTTAGGACCTCACCATGACCCACTTTCCAATTGTTTCTGTAGGGGTTGAGCACAAGCCTTTCCTGGTGTATGGAACAGGGAGACCTGGCGTCATCCGGGGCATAGATATCAACACACAGGTCCCTGATGAGTACATGACCCCCATTGAAAACCTAGTGACTCCACGGGCCCTGGACTTCCATGCAAAGAGCAAGTCCATATATTTTGCTGACGCTTCAAGCTACCTCATTGGTAGGCAAAAGATTGACGGCACAGAGAGGGATGTCATCATAAAAGAAGGTATGAGAGTTAAAAGACAGTAATGAGACCAGTGACAACCTTAGTGTCTGGGTGAAGATGAATGTTCATTTTCTTCAGAACCATGTTATCACATTGAGGTAATCTCTTAAGTATCAGTGTTTTAGGCATAAAAAATTTGAACATCATAACTAAAATTTTTTATTTGGGTTTGATGCACAACATGACTGGCACTGTGGGCTGCAGCCATTAAAATAATCTTCACTCCTAATTTCAGGAATCCACAGAATCGAAGGAATTGCAGTGGATTGGGTGGCTGACAACTTGTACTGGACTGATGATGGACCTAAGAAGACGATCAGTGTAGCTCGTCTGGAGAAGCCCTCTCAGACACGGAAGACCCTTATTGAGGGCAGAATGACCCATCCACGTGCAATTGTTGTGGACCCGTTGCATGGGTAAGTAGAGCAGCCATAAAAATATTTATGTCACTCTTGTGTGCACATTCAATCTGTGCCACTGTTGTGTACACATCCAAGCTGTGCCACTGTTGTCTAGTCATCCAAGCTGTGTCACTGTTGTGTACACATCTAATCTGTGTTACTGTTGTGTATACATCCAAGCTGTGTCACTGTTGTGTACACATCTAATCTGTGTCACTGTTGTGTACACATCCAAGCTGTGTCACTGTTGTGAACACATCCAGTCTGTGTCACTGTTGTGTACACATCTAATCTGTGTCACTGTTGTGAACACATCCAATCTGTGTCACTGTTGTGTATACATCCAGTCTGTGTCACTGTTGTGTACACATCCAAGCTGTCACTGTTGTGTACACATCCAAGCTGTGTCACTGTTGTGTACACATCCAGTCTGTGTCACTGTTGTGTACACATCCAGTCTGTGTCACTGTTGTGTACACATCCAGTCTGTGTCACTGTTGTGAACACATCCAAACTGTGCCACTGTTGTGTACACATCCAAGCTATGCCACTGTTGTGTACACATCCAAACTCTGTCACTGTTGTGTACACATCCAAGCTGTGTCACTATTGTGTACACATCCTCCAGAAGACACAGGAACGGCTGCTCAATGAAAGGATAAGACAGACCCACTTCACATGCAAAATGTTGAAAGTGAAGTTGGATGAGCTTCACCAAAAAGTATCTGTAACTTTACCCAATCCAGTGTTGGACAGAGTCATCGACTTTGTTCAGAAAGCTCGACTGGCCCAACATCACAAAGGGAAGGAGTGGCAAACCAAGAATTTGATCATCTCCTCTCCCACAAACAGACCACAAAGGAGCCCACCTTGTGGAGAAAGGAGGACAGAACAACAAAGGACATTATAAAGGACATGAAAGACAAATGGGTAAAGAACCTTTCAGACTGGGAATTTACTCAGACTGAGTGGGACGTTTTAGCTAAAGGCCTGAACTTTGCTATTACACCCAAAAATGTATCTGTTCTGGAATTCGTTACGGAAACAGAATCAATCATCCGGAGTAACAATTTACAAGTGGTCATGGCGGAACAACTCAAAATAAAAGTCTTGGCAGCACTGGCTAATGCTCAACTACCACCATCGAACATCAATACCCAGGAGAGATGGGCCCTCACTGCTCTCAACAAGGATGAGACCATCACCATCCTACCTGCGGATAAAGGACGATGCACAGTCATCCTGAACACTACAGATTATCACATGAAAGTAACCGTATTTCTAGAGGATCAACATGTTTATGAGAAACTGAAAAGAGACCTGACCAGCAGTTATTGGAAAAAGGTCAAACACTACCTCAATACCTGGAAAACGATGGTACCATTGACAGAGCTACGTACCACTGCCTATACCCTGGAGAAGCCACCCCCTGTCTTTATGGACTTCCAAAATTACATAAGGAAGGAGCACCCCTGAGACAAATTGTCAGCAGCATCAGTTCAGTAACCTACAACATTACGAGACACCTGCCACTATCTTAGCATCGCTGGTTGGGCACATTAACCACCACGTCCACAATTCAGAAGAATTTGTATCCAAGATCAAGAACATGAAACTGGATGAAAATGAAACTATGGTTTCATTTCACATCACATATCTCTCTTCACTTGCATCCCCACCACTGATGCCATAACAGCAGTTAGGAAGAAGCTGGTGGATGATAGCACTCTCAACAACAGAAGCACCCAGACCAAATTTGTACTCTTCTGGACCTGTGCCTCAACACCACCTATTTTGCCTACCAAGGTGTCTTCTACAGACAGAAACACGGCTGTGCCATTGGTTCCCCGGTGTCACACATAACAGCTAACCTGTACATGAAAGAAGTGGAGAAGAAAGCACTGAACTCCTTCTCAGGGATGGCACCAACCCCTTGGTTTAGGTATGTGGATGACACCTGGGTTAAGCTCAGGATTAATGAAGTACAGGCCTTCACAGATCATATCAACAATATTGACACTAACATTGAGTTCACTAGAGAGGACACACAAGACAACAGGCTGGCCTTCCTGGACTGTGCAGTTCTCATCGGGACCAGTGGGAACCTAGAAGTTGAAGTCTACCGGAAAGCCACGCACACAGATCAGTACCTGTTGTTTGGACTCCCACCATCCACTGCAACACAAGTTAGGGGTCATCAGGACATTGCACCATAGGGCTGAAAACATCCCCACCTCCACAGAAGGTAGGAGGAAGTAGGACAGACACCTGAAGACAGCCCTTAAGGCCTGTGGATATCCTAAATGGGCCTTTAACAGGCCATCTTCTGGATCGATTAGAACCAAGGCGGATAGAACTCATACCAAAAACCAACGGAAGAACCTCGTCATCCCTTACATGACTGGAGTATCAGAAAAAACTAAAAAGGATTTTTGGGAAACACCAAATACCAGTTCATTTCAAACGCTCTAACACACTAAAACCGAGACAAGATGCAGAATATGCAGCATTTACGGTACATACGAGAGACTTCAGACCTGCAGTACTAGTTACTCACCAACAATGAAGGGTGCGGCTTTCAATTTCCAGGGTAATGCAGGCTAAAATAAAACAACCTAAGTTATTTTTTCTGAAATCTGAAAAACCTAGGAGTGTACTGTGGATTTATAATGTTTTGACGTTAAAGACCTAATTGGGCAGTCCCAAACCAGCTTCCCCACTTAAAAAGTCCACATATTTTTTCTGCGGTTCCATTCCTGCACATATCTTATGGTACCTGGTGTACTTCTTCATTTTACTGGGTTTTCGTCACTCAGGTGATGTCAGTGTGTTGTACACCAACACACCAACAATCACAGGGGAGTTCATAAATGTTTGCTGGTATTTTAGGTGGATGTACTGGACTGACTGGGAAGAGAACCCAAAAGAGAGCAAACGGGGAAAGATTGAGAAAGCCTGGATGGATGGTTCTAATCGGATTGTCTTCCTCACCTCCAAAACAGTCCTGTGGCCCAATGGGCTAAGCTTGGACATTAAACAGGGTATCTTATATTGGGTGGATGCCTACTATGACCGTATTGAAATGGTTTACATCAGCAACACAGAACGCAAGGTAAGGAGGCTTCCAATGGGGTTAGGGTCTTTAAACAAAACACCAAAATCACATTACAGGCTCCTGTTTGGACTTGCATAAGGTTTACTCTCCAGCATTTTCCAAGATATTCACATACCATTTTCACAAGGCTAGCAAAAGTAAAATTCTGCCATATTCAACCATAAAAGCAACTCACATTACCTTTATGAAGCACACAAGAATATTACCCAGTGCAGATGTTTTACTTTGACTCTACTTTCAGATACAAACATCCTCACTATTGTCTTGTCTACTTCTGTTTCTCTGTTTTAGACTGTGTATGAAGGAGACAAACCCAGTCATGCATTTGGTCTGTGCCACCATGGAGATGTTCTCTTCTGGAGCGATTATCACAGTGGAAACATCTACAAATTAGATCAACGAAACAAAAACGTTAGCCTGCTTCGCCATGAACGACCGCCTGTCTTTGAGATCCGTGTATACGATGCACAAGAGCAGCAAGGTCTGACCCTTCACCCATTCTCAACATGTCCACCTGTCATTAGCCGAGCCCCCGGAACTGTCCGACCCTTCACCCAATCTCAACATGTCCACCTGTCATTAGCCGAGCCCCCGGAACAGTCTGACCCTTCACCCAATCTCAACCCAATGTCCACCTGTCATTAGCCGAGCCCCCGGAACATGAAGACTCCTTTATACAGGTCGTCGTTGATTTACGATCGCGATCAGTTTTGACCAACCGGTTGTAACTCGATCTGGTTGTAAGTCGGGCTATGCAAAAATGCCGTACATATATTAAACTGTGTACAGTAATGATAATCGCTAATGTGGTCAGCTGGGGCTGCGTTTGTCAGGTTTTAGTCAAAGACCATACAGTATATTAAAGTACATTCAGTTTAATAACGCAAAATAATAGCAAAAACACTGCATACAGTACTATAGTACAATTAATTAAATAACTGCAGCTGGGGCAGCACTCGGGGTTTTTTTTTAAACAAGGTGAGCTTTGTCTGAACTGTTTGTTTCTTTGTCCCTTTGTACATGTCGCGATATGGACAAAATGCACCATGTGCCATCCATTCAGCAAATCGTTCAGTGTTTGGGTCCATTCCTTCAAAATTTGCAAGAACTTTATTCAGTAGAGATAAACCTTCTGATAATCCCTTAGTTGTGAACACAGAAAATGAACACAGAGGAAGTGTTCTGAGCTTACACTGAGCTTTGCGCAGAGCTGCTAATGCTGCCAAGAGCTGGGCCAAACTGTCCTTTGCTCGTATGGCGAGCTGTACAGCACTCACGTGATATACCAGTCACAATTATGGTCGTAAAGTTGAACAGTCGTAAGTCACATAGGTCGTAAGTCGACGATGACCTGTAGATTTATTTATTAGCTTGTTAGTGCTAATGCAGATACAGCAAGTGTACACCGAGTTTGGTCTTCGCTTATTCTCTATAAACAGAATGTCAATTATTCTCTATTACACCATCTGCTCTGCTATGGACTGAACTCAATGTTGTGCAAAATATTTAATAACTTTGTACACACTTTTCCTCAAAGCATATTACAACATCTTTCCATTGTTTTGTTTGATATTTTACTGGAGCAATTCATGTTTAAAACATAGAAGAGGGTAATAGAGCTGAAGCCACGCCGGTTCTGGAATGTGACCCAGCAGCTTCCAGCTGCCTGCTTTAGCTTGTGATTCCATGCTTGCAGAACAACCATGTCATATGACCAGCCATGAAGCTGCTTCTGTATTCTCAGGCTCTAATGGATGTCATGACAACAATGGCAGATGCAGTGGCTTGTGCTTGGCTATTCCAAATGGCCAACGGTGCGCCTGTGCAGATGACCAGCTGCTCGATGTGGACAATGTCAGCTGCAAAGGTTAGCTAAGTGGTGTATGGTCTAAGATCATCTGAAGAAAATTGACTCTTTCTGACTTTTTTTGGGAAGGAGAGGGGTAACAGTTTTGCGTGGTATGAGATAAGACGTATAGAAGCAAACTGCAGAAATTTTTTTGTTGATAGCTTCTATATGTGTTAAACACGATCCAGACTTGGTTATCTTCCCGCACTCATCTGCTTTCTCTCGTCATTTCAGCCAATCCCCTGTATGTCCTGTCAACTCAGTGCCAGGCCGGAGAGTTTGCCTGTAAGAACAGTCGGTGCATTCAAGAGGGATGGAAGTGTGACAGTGACAATGACTGCAATGACAACAGTGATGAAGCACCTGAGCTGTGTGGTGAGTATCTGCCCCTCCAACAACTAAACTACACGTGACAAAGTGTGTTGTGAGAATAAGCAAAAGGCAGTCCTCTTGCTGTATCATTCACCCACTTCAGGTGACCACACCTGTCCCAGTGACAGTTTCAAATGCCAGAATAATCTCTGTATCCCCTTGCGCTGGCTGTGTGATGGCAACAGTGACTGTGGAAACAATGAAGATGAGCAGAACAGTACCTGTTTAGGTATTTCACCTACCTCACCTGAGATTTGTTCCTTCTTTTGAATACCACCAAGCTTCCGCCTACATTGTCTTGAGAACATCTTTAACGTTTTTTTCCTTGTAAGAACCTCAAGGGGTCTGTAAATTAAAAAGCTTTAGTGGTTTGCAAGATATGATGTGTTATAGCAGTGGACAACTAGGATGATTCCAAGGGGGGCACTGCCTGATGGGGACTTTCAACAACTAAAACACAACACAGCATTATAATCTCCCATGGAGGCCAAAAATGTGGAGCAGGACATGTTCTGTAAGTGTGTAAAAACTGACCCACCCTCCTGCTCATGCAGCACAGACTTGTCTACCCAAGCATTTCTCATGTTCGAATGGGCGGTGTATCCCAAACTCATGGAGGTGTGACATGGAAGACGATTGTGGGGACCGGTCTGATGAACCAGCCTCCTGTGGTGAGCAGTTCTGTGTGATGGGTCTCCTTTCACTAGGACAAACTGAAATTGCCCATGGGTATGCAGTAGGTCTCATGGGAGCATATACAACTCAATTCTGTATATCAACTCCACTTGGCAGTGAGTACAGGACTGTTTGTGTTTGACAAGGATTTGTGAGTTTCTCTTATTTAAAGAGCTGTTGATTCAATCTCATTCACATGAGGCTTCTGGTGGATCTGGAGCCTGTATCAGGCAACACAGGGGTCTGGGACAGAGTTTCCCTCAGATGGGTCACCATGCATGTTCCAACAAGAAAGATGCAATGAAGATACTCTCTCACTCACACACACACACACACACACACACACACACACACACACACACACACACACACACACACACACACCTGGGGAAATTCTGAGAGACCTCCACATTATTTTATTGCCCTCAAACCCTCAACGTTGTGTGAGATAGCAAAAAAAACCTGCTGAACAACTCTGCAGTCTGCAGCCTCAAGAAAACTTTTAACAATTTTAACTATTTAAATTGTAAATATATTTTTATACGTTGTGTTGACTATAATTTAATTTCTTGCTTATTCATGTTGTCATGGAAGTTTATATGTGGAATGAACCACTTTTCCCCTTTAATTTACTCCTGCACTCCTGCTAAATTGCAATTGATATGTATAATTAGTACAGACATAGTTGCAATAATGGGAATTTTAGGACATTGAGACTCAGTGGACTGATGGGGTTGATGTATTTAACGAAGCAGCTTCTGTGTTTTCAGGATACCACACCTGTTTGCCCCTTACCCAGTTCACCTGTAATAATGGCCGTTGTATCAATGTCAACTGGCGCTGTGACAGTGGTAAGTGCCTCACAGTCACATAATCCTGGTTGTCACATGCCCCAGTCAGTGTTGCTTTCCTCACATGGTAGCTTGGTACCTACCCCAAGTGATTATGAGCCCTTTCTGGACTGCTGCCTATTAATGCAGACTAAAAGTTGATTCGGTACATGGATTCACTTTTGTGCAGCTCAGAGACAAAATTAGTTTGATTGGTTTCTGAAAAAGTTAGGCAAATTGTCCACTGTAACATGTGATGGTGATGCTGATGTGTCTCCACCATAAACCTTCATATATATATATATCACATAAATATACCAAGATGCCACAACTTGTCCGTGAAGTTGATGTGTTGAAAGCAGAAAAAATGGGCAGGCATAAAAATTTGAACGATTTAGACAAGGGCCACATTGTAATGGCCAGACAACTGGGACATGGTAATTCCAAAATTTTACCTCTTGTGGGATGTTCCTAGTCTGCAGTGGTAAGGACCTACCAAAAGTGGTGCAAGGAAGTAAAACCAGTGAACTGTTGAAATGGTCATGGGTGGCCAAGGCTCACTGATGCGCTTGGAGAGTGAAGGCTGGCCTGTGTAGTCCAATTCAATAGAAGAGCTAGTTTTTGACACGTGAGTCAAAAGTGAAACACAGGAAGTTGAAGCATTTACCAACAAATCAATGCTGTGGACCACAACGATATTTATTCACAGGAATTTTACAAATGGAAAGTCTTTGTTCCAACAATTCTGGGCAGAAGGAATCACCACTCATCTTAAGCTCATCTCTTTCATTCTAAAATGGTAATTGTCCTGATACTGAATAGGGCATAAAACAACTGCTGAAGATCAGCTTCCATCATTATACACTGTCAGACCTCCAGTGGAATAGTCTGCCCAAATAACATCTGCGCTGCCTTTTTAATGGTAGGATGTCACCTAAAAAAACTCTCTACAGATTTAATAGAGGATGTGCAGCTGTGTAAAGAGGACGTGCAGCTGTGTAAAGAGGACGTGGATGTGAAGCTGTGTAAAAGAAGATGTGCAGCTGTGTAAAGAGGACATGAAGCTGTGTAAAGAAGATGTGAAGTTGTGTAAAAGAGGACGTACAGCTGTGTAAAGAGGACGTGAAGCTGTGTAAAGAGGACATGAAGCTGTGTAAAAGAAGACGTGAAGCTGTGTAAAGAAGATGTGAAGTTGTGTAAAAGAGGACGTACAGCTGTGTAAAGAGGACGTGAAGTTGTGTAAAAGAGGATGTACAGCTGTG
The DNA here is from genome assembly GCA_025773905.1 of Chitala chitala. Taxonomy (NCBI): domain Eukaryota; kingdom Metazoa; phylum Chordata; class Actinopteri; order Osteoglossiformes; family Notopteridae; genus Chitala; species Chitala chitala. The sequence continues at coordinate 36,894 of JABJVR010021537.1, forward strand.
TAAAGAGGACGTGAAGCTGTGTAAAAGAAGACGTGAAGCTGTGTGTATGAAGCTGTAATTTATGTACAAGAGGAAGTGAAGCTACATATCTAAAAGAAATTTTAAAATTATATTGAGGAGATTGAGTCGTGTTTCTCCACATGTTTTTGCATTACCTCTGAGCAGGTTGTTTGCTTTTGCACAGGTAGTATAAGAAATGACTGTATGTACTTGTGAATCATTCCTTGTAGATAATGACTGTGGGGACAACAGTGATGAATCCAGCTGCAACCACTCATGTGCCCGCACGCAGTTCAAGTGCAGCAATGGTCACTGCATCCCTCTCTACCTGACCTGTGATGGGGACAATGACTGTGGAGACTACAGTGATGAGATTAACGCTAACTGCTCTAAACAGGGTATGTATACAGCCATGAAACCACCACTAATTCATCCAAAGAGGTTAAGGCCACAGTGGTAAGTGTAAATTTAATTGCTTCACCCAGACCTCTATCAAGGTCAGTCTTATCTACTGCTTCCATTCCAAGAAGGTCACTGGTTCAGAAAAAGTAAAGGACACTTCAGAAAGGGCACGCCTGTACAGCAAAGTGTCACGCCCTACCCGCTATGATCCTTGTGTCCACCAGATGTCACCATTCCTCCTGTCTTTTACTGGTAATTAGTCTCATTAGTGCCTTCTAACCCTGTTCCGTTTTCCTTGTTAGTCAGCAGTGTGGTCACCTGTTTCTTGTTCTTTGTTCCTTATTTAAACCTTGTGTTTGTCTTAGACCTTTGCCAGTTGTTAGATGTAAGTAAACCTTGTGTTTGATGAAGAGCTGTGATTTACCTTGTTTCTTGAGGCTATGTATCAGTACCCTGTTCATTGTATTAAACTCCTTAGCACAGTAGACTACCCTCGCCTCTGTGCCTCCGTTCTCCCTGGAACATTACATAAAGTGCTTCATCTTTCATGATACAGGCCTTCTCACAATCATGACACTATATGGGGTGGTACTCTGTGCTATGTGGATTAGGTTTTAGGCTTCCTTCATATTAAATTGGGTAAATATTTTGTAAAAATTAATGAGTGAAATATGTAGAGGTCTTTTTGGGTAGCCTTTTGCATTTTCCCACCTCCCTTTTCTCCTTCTTCAGCCAGTTTCCTAAGTGTGGCTCTTTGAACAATAAAGCTTCCAGCAGTTCTGAAACACAGAAGTGATTCCAGAAGGACTGCTGGACTGTTTCATGTCATGATCATAGTAAATGAGTTGCATTGATTGTGTGTGTGTGTGTGTGAGAGTGTAGTGTGGGTGTTTGATTTTCACCTCCCTTTTCCCCTGCTTCCATATCCCTCTCACCACCCCAGCAACACGCCCCCCCGGCAGGTGTCGAACAGAAGAGTTCCAGTGCAGTAGGGGTGACCTGTGTATTCCCGTGCTCTGGCATTGTGACGGGGATATCGACTGTTCAGACCTGAGTGATGAGAAGAACTGCAGGAACATCACGCACACGTGTGACCCAACCACCATGTTCACCTGCCGGGACTCTGGTCAGAAGATCTGAGTTTCTTTTATTAGAAACATTGGTGCATGACATTCAGTTCAATTCAATTCAATTTATTTTTATATAGCGCCTTTCATAACAGCATGCCTCAAAGCGCTTTACACAGAAAATTGAAGAAATCAATACAAATGAATGAAGCCAGACAACAACAGAG
>JABJVR010021546.1:0-38579 GCA_025773905.1 Chitala chitala
TGGTGGGTTGGCACCCCGCCCTGGGTGTCCCCTGCCCTGCGCCCTATGTGCTCTGGGATGGGCTCCAGGTTTCCCCGAATGAAGCGTTAGTTGCACAAGTGAAAATATGCAGAGAATACATTGACTTATTTTGAAAATCACACTGTAATGGCACACCTAGTACTTATAAATTAGCTTTTTTTTTTATTGGACTTGTTCATGAGCAAGCTATAGAAAATGTTTCAGGGCCTTGGGACTTATGTGAAAAGGTTTGGTGGCTTGCTACCATCACACCAAACATGTAGCTTGCATAAGGGCTACGTCAGCTCATGCTGCGTACACACCTTGAGGAGGGGAAGAACCTCCGCCTGCTTACTTCGTAAGGCCCCCACCTGTGTGTTCTCAGGGCAGGTACCTGTGCTAGAACTTAAAGTAAATGCCCTTATGTTTGTCAAACCAAGAACACAGACATGTACATACAGGTGCACACACAGCAATTCCTCAAGATTGTGATGTTTGCAGATTGTATTAGTTTTTTGAACAGATGAAGTAAGGAAGAAAAGCTTGTAAAATATTGATGTGACTAAAATGTGACACATTCTGCTCTGCTCAGATATTGCCATTGATAAGTCAAGGTAGACTTTTTATTGAAATTGCTCTTCAGATTCAGATAACCCCTAACCCTATAACCTTTTAAATTTCTGGCAATATTTTAATATATATATTTTTATAAGTAATTGATTTCTGTCTATATAATGCATGTGGAGAAGCTATTTTTAGGCAGCATCTGCTCAGAAACTGCAGCTGTCAGACCCATAAAGTTTCATTGTGCCTAAAGTTGCTGCTACTGCTGTTTGTTCATGTCCCTCTGAGACGGGGAGGTCAGCGGCTGACCCGGTGTGCCTCTGTTCCATCAGGTGCGTTTGCCAAGGTGAAGGAGAGCCAGCGCATGAGTGACGAGGGGAGGATGGACCAAGAGGAGGCTGATGGCATACGCAAGCGTTGCCGGACGGTCGGCTTCGCCCTGCAGGCCGAGATGAACCACTTCCACCGGCGCCGTGAAGTGGACTTTAAAGAGATGATGCAGGCTTACCTTAGGCAGCAGATTGCATTCTACCAGCGTGTGGGCCAACAGCTGGAACGCACCTTGCATATGTATGATAACCTTTAGAATGGACGCCATGGCAACCTGAGCCTTCACCCTGGTCCTGCTTTGGAACCCTTCGCTCTGCTGCCTTAATCTCTCACACTGTCCCTGGTGGTCGTCCCTCGTCTTTTTTTTTTTTCTCTCTCTACATTTCATGCAAACATACCCTCTCATTTGTTTTGTTTTTGTTCGTCTTTCCTCACTTCTCGCTCTGTCCTTTCCTTTTTGTCATCAGTCAGGCTTGGACCTGGGACTGGGGGGAGGGCCGGGAGAGTCTACCCGTTATGTTGTCTTTCCAGAAGAGGCCTTGGCTGACTTGAAGAGGGCGCCACGGTTTTCGTGGTTTCGTGCCCAGCGTCGCTCCCCAAAGATCACACTTCATTTTGACATTTTAAACTTTTAGAAGTATTTGAGTCTTTTCATGGAGAAAAACGGAAAATAACTGTGTGAGCTGACCACGCCAGTCCGTGCATGATTTTGGATGATCACCGTCAAGACTGGATTTCTGGCTTTAAAATCTGGTTACTGGGGAAACCCAGAACACAGATACTTTTGTGTTGTTTTCGTTAATGTAAATAGAAAATGACTACATTCCTCCTTAAATGTATGCCTTATATTTAAGTGTGTTGCTCAGTGTAATGTGGTCAGTGACAAGCCGTTGAAGAAAGCGTGTGCTCTGACAGCAGGCCTGTGTCTCCTTCTCATTGCGCTGGACTCGTCACGTCACTTAGCATTGGAAATACATGCGGCTCTATCACCATTCAGGTCATCTTTGTGTCACATTCCAGAAGAAGAACCAGGACTGAAAAATGTTTTGCTGCATTCTACCGGCCCCAAGATTACACGCACGCCTTGTCTGTGTCTGTTGCATTCATTTTAAGACCTATTTTGTAGTGTAGGTGGTTTCAGGGTCCTAAAGTTAGATTTGTTTGAAGACAATGTCCCACATGAGTGATAAAATTTTAAAAGAAATGTATACTTCTAGCAAGTGCCTGCAGGAACCAAAACGTTTAGTATGAAGATGTTCATTTATAGATGTTTCCGAGAGTGATGCTGTTGGAAAGGGAGCAGATATCTGTGTTCTTCTATTTTACTTAAGTTCCAGTTCAGAGAGGTGGAGCCACAAGCGTTTGCCTCAGAATTGTAATTCTCTGGCTGTTCATTTGTTTACAGTTACTCAAGTTGAAACATTGCAGTAATCTTATTTTATGATGTGATTTGTAAAGGATGTTAAGTTCTGCTTTAATGTGTTTTTAAGGGTTTCGTTGTAGCACAGAACATACAATACTATAATTTCATGCTGACTTGAGAAAATTGTGTTACTGAATGTTCTTACTTGTTAAGTACAGTTAAGAAATGGGCCTAAAAAACTTAACACTTATGAAATTGCCAGCCAGACGTCACTAAATAAAACATTAACATTTCTGTTCTTTAGCTGCTTGGCTAATAATACAATTGAATTATGTTTAAAAGCAGATTTAAAGCATTGACATTCCTTGTGCAATAGTTTTTTTTGGACAAGGTTTTAAAAGCGTTTTTTTTTTTTATTCAAAAATCCTGGTAACCACAGAACATCGTGGAATAAAATATGCAGTTTGTGTTGCTGAACCTGTGTAGTCGATGAACTGAAAAGACACAGAGGACACAGTGTAAAGTGTGGTATTCTTTACAAAACAGGTTGCACATCTAAATGAACCTGTGACACAACCCTCCCCCCAGATTTATACTTTCCAGCTGCTGTTGTTGGTCTGTTTGATGTGACAGTTTTTACAGATGTGTAAGTAGCTGGGATGTCGATGTTCTTCACTCCAGCTGCCTTTATGACTGTTGGGCTCCATAGTCTTGATGGCATCTCCACCAGACCAAAGGGTCAAACCATTTATTAAGGCTTGCGTTGTGTTTTTGTATCAATTCCCAGGGATAACAAAAGTACTTTGGCCTTCTACTGTAAATAAAAACACATTTTATGTTTCTCAGAAAAAAAAAAATAAAAGGTATTTTAAAACATTTTTCTCTGCTTGAATGGAGGTGAAGTGTAAAGAGGAGCATGAACAGGGACATTCTGTCATGGGGCAAAGTGGCCTTGCTTGAGGTTTTCCACTTAGCAATGCAGGATAACTGTTCATTATTATTGAAGTCAGAGGGGTTGTTGTTCTTGGGTTAAGAAGTAATATCTCAACAAAAAACCTCCGGCATATTAGTCAGGGATTCCTTTTAAATTAGTTGGAGATGCTTGCTGGACAGCTAGTCTGTACGTGTTACTTCGGAATTTGCGATACGATTTCCTTTGTTTTTTCACTTAAAAGCCATTTAGTTTGAACCCAGGTTTATCATTTATACATGTTCATTACTCTTCAACTTGTACTGTAAGTTTATTGGTCAAACTTTTATTGGTCAAACTTGTATAAATGTTTTTATAGAATGCCTAAATTTCCCAGCAGTTAATTATTATAATAAACACTTTTTTTAATGATCAGCTTTTAAAATAGGTTTCTCTTTAAAGCCAAATTAACTTATTTAATGCAATTTAGAAAAATACAGAGTGTCTAATGCATTTAATCTCAATTAATGTGTATTGCACAACTCAGTCAGTACCTGAGTCAAATGAAAGAGGTTTAATTAACAGCTTGTCAAGAATGGAATGTGCTTACACTCTCTCAGGAGGTATATGAGACCACTACAGAATGGAATACATCTTTCTTCTACAATACAAATGTATACATAATGAAATTATATAATCTGTAATTTTTTGGCAGATTGCATGGTTATGTATATACACGTACATATTAGGAAAACACTTGCTATTAAATTAGTAAATGCAGTCACAATACCAGTGAGTCTTCCTGGTTATAAGAACACAACTTTGTGGTGCAAAATTAAGTTTATTTTTGAGTTTGAAGTAGTTAATTTATGTCTGGTGTTTGTTGGAAGGAAACATCTGTGTAAATGAATTGGAAGCAGACAGACAGTAACACTTTACTTACACTTTCTGTACTCAACTCAGACACCCGAGGCCTTCGAGACCTTCAACAGAGATATCGAAATATCGATACTATGGTTGAAGTGAGAGAAATGTTTGGCAAAGGTTCTGATATTGTAGTAGTACCAAACCTAATGGTGTTCTATTTTTAAAACTTTTTAATCGTGCCACACTGTGAAAAATGCCTGCAGGCATCTGCTGAACTACACGAGAATAAAAATATGTATTCTTGAAATGTTTTCAAAAGGAGTCAGTCAGTCAGTCAGTCATTTTCTTAACCGCTTAGTCCTGTTGAGGGTCGTGGGGAAGCCTGGAGCCCATCCCAGAACACATAGGGCGCAGGGCAGGGGACACCCAGGGCGGGGTGACAACCCACCACAGCAAAAGGAGTCAATTATTCAGAAATTTTACAGGAAATAAACAGAGGAATAGCAGAGAAGGTGGCATCCAAAGTGTAAAGGAGCGGCAGATGGTACAGACGTTTCCTCTTCCTCTTCACGGCCATTTTAGCGGAAACTCCCATTCCTGTGGACTTACCTTCCTGATTCGATCATGTTTGCTGTTGCTGACTGCCAGTCTTTTGGGAAACTCACCTACTTCTTTCTTGCATTGGTTAGCTTGGACAGAATTAATGGCAAGCACGATGTAGAACTTTCAAAATCAAATTGATTAAGGGCAGCAGCAGGTCTGAGGTTTAATGCAAGACATTTAAACCTGCCCTGCATTGTAATCTTTCAAGAACTGATTTGTCTTCTATTCAGATGACAGAAGGTTATATTGTTTTCCAGTATTTTTAGATGGTATTTGAGCACAAACAATAAAAAAGTATATATGTACGTAAGTTCAAAAGTGTTGCTTAGCTTATCAGACAAATGAACAGGGTGCAGTTGGACCTTTTCTCACAGTTGTCTCACACTGGTGGTCCTTTTCCAAATAACTACATGTAAAAATAAGATTTAAAACATGAAGTTTTGGAGGTATAAATGGTTGAGTTGTGACAAGTACTTTTTGAGAGCCAGGATTTTTTGACTAGTAAGTAGGGGAAAAAAATACAATAAAAAAAACATTTTGGGAATAAAGTGTTTCATGGCTGTGACACAGAATGTTACATTTCCTGATCCATTAACCTGGTTATTTTTTTTCTGCAAATTTCATACAAACTCAAAAATGTTTTGGAGACGTCACACCAAGAAAATACTTATGGAAAAGGTTTAACTCCTGACATGCATGTCTTTATAGCAAATAAACACTTAAAGCTATTTCATTTCAGGAATGTGTTCAGGTGAAGTGCTAAACCAAAATAAACACATCTTAACCTCTTTTTGCCTCTTGCTTCATTTTTAGCTGTTGGGTAAAATGCTTCCATGTTTTTTCCCTTAAGATGAAAGAAATTCTTTAAAGAAGTCCTGTCTAAGATCTAGCATCGTGTAAGCAGGGAACAGTGCATAGTAGATATTTTCCACTATGTTCACTCACCTGTCCGCCATCTTGTCTCCAGATGTGGAGTACGGACAGTCCCCTGAGATCCTGATTGATTTTGCAGGAAGGAGTTGTCTTTATAGGATTGGGCTGTGTGCTGGGATGTGTACGCAAAACCAGCAGTTCCCTCTGAAAATTTGTGGGAAATCAAAAGCTTTGAGTTTTTCATCTATGCTTCCACGTTGAAATCTCACTACATTCTTAAAATATGGCCCAGGACTTTCACGTTAACATTATGTTTAAATGTTAGCTATAAATTCTTTACTTTAACCATTAAAATAGGTCACATTGACTCAGTCATTCAAGAAACAGGGGAATTAAGTCAAAAGTGTTTATTACACAAGATTAACATGGGACAGACCATAATAGCAGAACGCAGACTTGCTGTATAGATGGTTTCCCTCAAGAAGCATTAATTGTAACAAAACAACCAGTATTTTCTTGAACGATTTACACTGAAATCCTCTATGCCAGTTTGCCAGCTGGACCACAATGTTTCTGTTTCAGTGTCCTACATGTTCTGCTACTTGTTTTCATCCCAGCTGGCTGCACATTGGTACAACAGAACTGTCCTGTTGGCCTGGTGAAAGCCCATTTAGCTTCATTTTCATAGGCTTTCACTGTATTAGACTGGTGAAACCTTCACAGGCTGTAATCAGCATTCCTCTGCCTGCATCTTGATTGCTTCTATAATTTTTTAATTCATTTGAAAGCAAACTCTCTTAATTCCAAAATGTTGATTCAGCCTCAGTTAAAATGGTTTTGTTCAAACCTTTAGTCTTTGCTGTTTTATGACCAGTGTTAATGGCTGAAGTTGTATTGAATCCATCCATTATCATAGTGCTTATCCCAGGCAGGGACACAGCGTGCCTGGATCCTATCCCAGGCAGCTTAGGGCAAGTCCCACATTGGACGGCAACCCATCACAGACCATGTACACTACAGAGAATTTCATCTTAGCCAATTGACCGAACCACCACATCTTTTGGGAGGAAACCCACACCGGCACAGGGAGAACATACATACAAACACAGAGCTGGAAGCCATGTCACAAACATGGAGGTGTGTGGCAACTGTACTACCCATCCAACCTCCATGCCGCCTTATCTGTACTGAAGCATAGGCTAAACACACCTTCCTTTCTTTCTTTCTTGATAACACACACAAGTACAGATATTTGTGATTTCTGCAAGAAGGTTTAATGACTATAGTAAATAGAAAGTGTATAAGACAGTAAAGATGCTATAAAATAGAGTAAGCATGTTAAAGACTGACAGGTAATCAATGCATCAAGTCTTTGTTAATGTGAGTTTTTGTTTTGCACAATATTATTCTAAATAAAGGGTTTCGAATCCCTCTACCTGCAATTTTATGTGCTTGTTCACTTCTGCTTGTGACTGAGCACACTGAATGACAAAATATTCTGAAGGACCAACCCACACCTGTATTAGGTAACAGGACTGCACCTTTTCTGCTCTGTCCACACAGGTGTTGGGAAGGAAGGCTGTGCGTCACGTAATGGGTCACACCTTCACGTCAGTCAGCAGAGAGGTGTTGCATTCCTGGCCTGCTCAGTGCCGTTTTCACAGAGGGGCCTTGTTCTGGGTATAGCAACAACACAAGAACAGATGGCCTCTTCCTCTCACAGCTGGTGCCTCCAAATCCACACTGCCCTGACCTCTCACTTCCGCCTTCATGTTGGCAGCCTTTCCATTCTCATCCGTCCATCCTCCCTTCCTTCACAGAGCCACAGTTGCCCCTGTTCACTCCTGCTCCCTGTTGCTCAGGTGCTGTAACTATTGCTAGTGTTTTATTCCATTTGAGAACCATGTTTATGGGGTCTAAGAAAAAAGGGAGGCATTCTTGGCCAAAATGTCTGCATGACTTAAACATGCAGGTTTATTGGTAATGGAAATTATTTACTCATTTGCTGGACGTTATATATTCTGGCTGGATTGTGTAATGCGATGTCTTTTTCTCAAAGAAAAATACATTTCCTACCTTGTAAAAACCTTGGTAAAGAGTTGTTCTTTTCTGAGCCCTGATGATGTTTAAAACACTCCCTGTAGAAATGTCCCACATTTAATAACCATTGTACCCCAAGTGGGTGGCACAGTGGCATGGTGGTTAGCATCATCGCCTCGCACCTCCTGCCTTGGGGCTTGATTTCCGCCGTGTGTGTGTGTGAAGTTTGTATGTTCTTCCTGTGCATGGCAGGTTTTCTCTGGGTTCTTCAGTTTCCTCCTACAGACATGCAGGTTAGGTTGATTGGCATTTGCAAATTGCCAGTGGTGTTTTGGCACCCTGCCCAGGGTGTCCCCTGCCCTGTGCTTCCTGGGATGGGCTCCAGGCTTCCTGTGACCCTGAATTGGGTAAGGTGGTATAGTGACTGAATGGATGTACCCTAAGCCTAGTTGTGGGCATATATTTCATCTGAGTGTGGCATTTTCAATAACATTGTTTCATGTGTCTTCTGTCACAGGCCTTGTTATGCACAGAAGTAATGGAGAACTATGTCTGGACCATATACAATTAAATTAAATCAGCACCATCCATTAAATGTAGCCCTAAAGACTAAATCAGCTTTAACATATGAAAATAGGAAAGTTACTACACTGTGGAAAATTCTAGCATTCTGGAAAGCAAGGGTGAAAAAACACTGTCATCATTTCTCATTTAACCTAGCCTAATAATAATATTACTGAGTCTGTGTTTATCTTCACTGAGAACACACAACAGCTTACGGGTGTGGAGTGAGGAGAGCTGACTATTTGAACATCTGTACCACTGTGGTAATGTCTCCTGCACGAGAGGAAACCAGCTTGGTAGTGAAGAGGGGCTGGAAACATGGAACTGGGCCATGTCTCTCTTTCGATGAACTCCAAGCGCACAAACATACTCTAAGCTCACCCCATGTGGAAAAACGGTTGCAAGGCAACATATTCCACTGAGCACTGTGTCCTAGGGGAGGAGATGTAGCTCCACTGCGTGTGTAAGTACTGATACGGTTGCCAGGGTCATTGCGATAATTTTGGGCTGCTCAAATTAAACAGACATTCCAGTGGTTTTGTTCAGTGGCTCCAGCATCTTGATGGAAAGTCCCACACATGACTCCATGGGATTTATCAAACAGACAACATGACACACTGTTCCTTCTTTTGCTGATCCTGTCTTATACAAGGCCCAGATAACATTTTATCATTGTTTCAGATATTGCGTGTCATGACTGGGGTTTCATTTTTCATATTTGTAGTTTTTTTCCTTGCTGACGTGGCTTTTGCGATTACAGTGAGAAGCATGTTGGCTGTAAACAGCATCTGCGTATTGTTTTGACTGTAATGTCAGAAACATTTATAAAAGCATTGCCACTGTTGACACTTTTTTTTTCAATTTGAGCTCAAGTAGAAAATTTGTTAGCATTTGAGTTAATCTTTTTTTGTTGTTGTTGTTCAGTCGTTTAGTCGTGTCCGACTCTTCGTGACCCCACGGACCACAGCACGCCAGGCTTTCCTGTCCTCCATTGTCTGCCGGAGTTTACTCAAACTCATGCCCACTATGTCGATGATGCTGTCCAACCATCTCATCCTCTGCCATCCCCTTCTCTTTTTGCCTTCAATCTTTCCCAGCATCAGGGTCTTTTCCAGTAAATCCTCTCTTTGCAAATCTTCTTTTACTCACAGTAAGAAAAAAAAAAAAATAAAATAAAAACAATTTGAACATCTAATAAAATATGAAATGCCAAAAAATAATCGGAAAAAAGACTTGTGGCAAGTCAGCATAACTTGTGCAAAAACCCTTGAGAACAGGACAAAATCTGTTGTCCGCTGTATCCGATGGTAAGAAAATATGTGCCATACTCCTCTAGAAAGAAAGAACTGCTTCAAAAAAAGCGACAACATTGCATCACCAGGAGTTATGGCCAGCCGCATTGCTTAACACAATTCAATTTACCCTTTTAATTGGTTGTGAGTTCCCCATCCCAATGACCAAAAATTATAACCGATCAATGCTTACATTGTTCAGTAAGCCTTGAGATGTTCACCCTGTTCAGTGACTGTTCCAAACATACAACCACCAATTGATTGCACAGATTGCGGTAACATAAAATTTTCGCTTTCTTGAGTGACCACTGTGCAACCAACGACCATCAAAACTCCATTGGCTCCAATTTGTAATTGGTCTTTTGGTCCTGATGAATGACCAATCAGAGTATATACCCACATATAGACGAACTGCCATCGAACAAGGTGAGGCTTCTATCATTGTTACTGTGTTTGCTGACACTCCTTTATGTAATAGATTATTTTTTCATTCAGTTATAAAAAGCAGCCCTTGAGCTCTATGTCTTGATTAGCATATAATACAGTGTTCAATTTGACTTCTGGGAGGATGCTTCATGCCATGCCTATCAGCAGAGAGATGGAAGGGTAATTAGGAACCTTGTTGTTAGCTGCAGATTTATAAATAAGAGGCCACAACCTGGATGTGTGTATTGTGAAGTTATAATTGTGAAATACTTTGCTTAGACTAAAGTGACAGTTGCACATGCCAGCCTTATCCAAATGAAGAGTACTCCTTTTACTACTCTACATGGATGACTGAACTTCACCTACAAGATGTCCACAGAAGTGGGTGCAGGTCTCAAGTATTACTATATTAAAAAGAAAATAATACAAAAGAAGTATTCTAGGCTGCTTTCTGTAAACAGGTACAGATTGTTCACAAGGAAACATAGCAATTTCAGGCATTTTAATAATTTATTAGTCTGATGGTGTTTTATTGTTCCACTGAGAGCAGCTAAATCACAGGGCTTTGTCTCTTTTTTGTAATGGTATAGTTCTGACAGTATATTGTGATCTGTGTTGACTGGGCACACAATCACCGCATTCTGGGTACGGGTTGTCATGTTTGAACACGAGAAACCAGAAAGACACAGCAACTCAGTGTGCATCAGGATTAAGTTGAGACAAGTCTCAACAAATCATCCATCTAACTTTTTTGGCACCCCAACTGTGTTGGGTGTGACCATTGAGCAAAATCACACCTGTGAGTATTACAGATAATTTTGTGTACATATTTCCATTTAGCAGATACTTTTATCCAAAGCAACATACAACATTTCACATACACGATACAATCAGCTAGTGCTGTGTCTTGCTAAAGGACGTGAGCATTTGATGTTCTACCCATTGAGCCACTAGGCTGCCTATTCACACGCTAAACAGAGGGCAAATGCTTCAGGTACATCAACAATAACTGGGTGGGAAGGCACTGACTAGATGGTCAGGATTTGTTCTTTAATTTTTCTCATGCTCTTTCAGATGATGATTTGATGTTTGTTGAACTGTTCAGCTGTTGATTTGTTACAATTCACCCCTTTGTTCTCCCTCATTCCCTTGTATGTGTTTTTAGGAGCTGAATCTGAGAGAGCAGGCATCTCCACAGTCTTCCCCTTCATCTCTCATCTCCCTTGTTTGACTCCTGCTCTGAAATGACCCTGGGTATATTTTTAAAAACCTGCTTTATTTTGAGTTGGCCATTTTTTTAAACAAGTAATAAAGATAATGGTGGTGTGGTGGTTAGCACTGTTGCCTCGCCCTCCAGGCCTGGGGTTTGATTCCTGCCTTGGGTCTCTGTGTGTGGAGTTTGAATGTTCTCCCTGTGCTTGGTGGGTTTTCTCTGGGTTCTCTGTTTCCTCCCACAGTCCAAAGACATGTTGGTTAGGTTGATTAGCATCTCCAAATATCCCTTAGTCTGTGTGCCCTGTGGTGGGTTGGTGTCCCTGCTGTACTTCCTGTGGGATGGGATCCAGGCTTCCCATGACCCTGAATTGGATAAGTATATAGAGAATAGATGAAAAGTGTATAGATAATGGATGATAAAGGTAACCACTGATTCCTTTTATCACGTGACTTCCCACGTACTCCATCGAAGCCTTCCAACACCATACCAGAAAAACCTTCCAGCACATGAAGTTGGATTGTCTGTTCTTTCCCCCATAAAATCCTTTCTGCTATATTTTCTTATTGTTCAAATGGACTAATTAAAATGTATCATTTTAAATTCTGACAAAATTCCTTGGCAATAGAAAGCAAGCAATTTGGCCATTGCAGAATGCACAAAAAATGTTTGCAACAGACACTCGAAAATGCTGCGGCAACATGACTTCTAAACAAGAAGGAAACTGTACACATCAGTTCTGCGTTATGTGTTAAAACCAGAGACAAACACAAACTGAAAATTATTGCACGCAAAAAAAACAACAGATAATTCTAGTGTTTTTGCTGGGTTTAGTATTTTTATAAGCAAATATAAATATATAAAAAGTAAACCAAATGCTTTCTTGTCTAGATGAAAGCATCATAATTATGGGGCTGGATGTTTTGAGGTCAATGAACACCAGTCTTAGTTCGCTTTACCTCAATGGTGAGGAAAGTTCATGGTGTTGGACTTTTTGTCCAACAGTCTGTAACAGGAACAACATGTGCTGCACACATACCATGCAGACACAAGTTTGACATTCAGGCTGTCTGATTACAGCACTGACCTGTGAACTCATGACCAATGGCTTCTGCCAAGTGCATGAAAGACAAGGCGCCAAGGTAGGAGCTGACACATCGGTTCACTGCATCATTGTGGTGAGCCATTTCAAATCCTGTCTCATTCTCTCTGATAGAATAAATCTTATCCAAGATGATGTGTAGAAACCCCTAACTTGGTAAAATGGCCAGTATTAATAATTTTAATAGTTCCAGTATTAGGTGATGTATATAAGTAGAGCATGTTTGTTTGTATGTATGTGTGTGTCTGATCTTATTTTTACAAAATTTATCATAAAGGAGAAGACAGCACAATGTGGTGCTCCTCCAACTGCTGTCACACTTTGCACTCAGCACATCACAGAGTACAGTTCCTACTGAAACCAAGCTTAAAGGTTCTCAGATGGGCATATCTGCAGTGTATCATGGCCTTGGCATGCTGCCAGCTTTGTGCTGGCAATAGAAGAAGGCCCCTCAAGACTTCCCATGTTCAGGCTCTTACAAAGTACAGGCAAAAGTAAAACATATAAAAAAGATAAGGGATGGAATGTGACCCTGAGCCAAAAACCACAGCACTGAGATTCTTGGAGCAAATTCTTCCTTGTAGACATGATATCACATCTAACTACAGCATCCTACTGCGTAATCTTATTTCCGGACCTACTGCCTCAGTTTAAACGTGGCACCTGATGATGCCTTGCATCCTCTTGCAGCTCTTTGCTACAGAAGGAGATCTGCGGGAGAACGGTGCTGTCCATGCCAGGTGCTTCTGCTTAGGGCTCACAGCCATTTGCACATGTTAACAATATATCGTTAGGAAGACAATCTGACACAGCACCAACACCATGTGGAAGTCATACGGCACATATGCTCAGTATCCTTTGAAAAACTATGTAATGTTACTATGAAGGGCTGTCACTGCCTTTCTGTGAGCCTGTATGAACAAGGATGTGGGATGTGACTGATTAGCATAATTTATCCCAAGATGTGTTTTTGAGCTTGTAAAGCTGGACTGCATTAATCAAACACACACGGTTAGTTAAAAACAGCATGTGCAGTCATGGTAATATCAGGTTTAATACTTTATTTGATTGAAACTTATGTGATGCAAAGAACGACCAAAAATGTTGCAGCCTCAATTTATAAAGGCTTCTAATACTTTTGTCTTACACCTTGTCTTTTACATTTAGAGAATGAAGTAAACTTATTTTACTAAATAATGGGTAGCAATACTTCATAGTTTGAGATTATTGACAGATTAAGTCAAATCAAATCAACCTTTACTTATATAGGACCAAACAACATCCTTGGAGTTGAACCTAGATGCTTCCCAAAATGTGGGACTATATAGAAAAATACGCTGCCTAAAATACAGTAGCGTATTACAGAGAATAAAAACACAAAATGAAAGAGGAACATTAACACAACATACTACTATGTACAGAAGGCCTGAGTAAATAAATGAATTTTCAGTTTAGCTTTAAAAATAGAAAATTCAATTATAGAACAAAGTTCAGGAAGCAGTGCATTCCATAATTTTGAGACCACCACAACTAAAGTGCGGGCACCCTAAGATTTATATCTTGACCTGGGAACTGACAGCAAAAGCTGGTTAGAAGATCTAAGAACAGCTATGGCAGTGTATGAGTGAATGAGTTCAGACATGTAAGTAGGTGTCTGGCCATTGAGGGCTTTAAATGCAAAACATAAAAGCTGGAATTCAGCTTGGAAGCACACAGGGAGCCAATGGAGTAACTAAAGAATGGGGGTAATATGATTGCACCTAGAAGTGGTAGTTAAAAGATGTGTTACAGCATTTTGAACCAGCTAAAGATGGTGAAGGACAGATCCATTAATTACTATATATAGGGCATTACATTAGTCCGACTTGGAGCTAATAAACGTGAATGGTGTTTTCTAAGTCTCTCTGAAAACTTTAATTTGGCCAGTAAGTGAATATGAAAGAAGCTGATTCTGACAATTGAACTGATGTGTTTATCAAAACACAAGTTAGTGTCAAAAATAACTCCTAGATTTCTAACCTCACTTTTAACTTCTGGCACCAAACCCCCAAGATTTAGGCTAGAATAATCCAGGGTTGCCAGAACTGCCAAAGATGATTCATTCTGACTTGCTCTCGTTCAAGCATAAAAAATTCTGAGTCAGCCATTATTTCATATCCTGTAGGCAGTGAAACAGTGACTGTGAAGGATTGGAAGTTCCCAGCTTTAATGGCAGGCAAAGTTGAACATCATCAGCATGAAAGTGAAAGGAAACATTATGCTTGTTGGTAATTGGGCTCAGGGGAAACATGTACAAGTAAAATAGAGTTGGGCTAAGTATTGCGCCATGGAGTACCCCCCAGGGTTTGGGAGCACAGGAGGACATGACATCCCCAGCCTCACTGAGAAGTTCCTATTTGTCAGATAAGAGGTAAACTAACCAACCAGATTATTGGGAATTACTGTCCTAAATATCTAATAGTATTTTTGAACACTGACCCAGTAATCCTCTCTAATAGCCTTTTTGTTGAACCATATGCAATGGAGGTCTCACAAAATACCTCTAAACTGTACCAGAAAGGAGAAAATAGCTGATTCTTTTCTTTGTTGCAATGCTTTAAATATCAACCAGCATTCCTTTCCCCATAAATCTATCTGTCTAACATAAACCTCTCTCAATGTCTTTTGCTAATAGCCTCCATCTTTCTTCTACACTTGCAACTGCCACATTTCTTCCACGCATGGTAACAGTTTTCCCATGGCTCCTCCCCCTGAATATTACACAACGAGGCATCATTAGTTAGTACTGTTCAAGGTATGACTGAACCAAAACTCCTTTGCTTTACCACCTGAGTTTCTAACTCTAGCATTCTCCACTGATTCTTGCTCTTCAGCCTTCATTGCAGTGACCTCTGTTGGCCTTCACACTCGGCTGTCAAACCAGAAGCCTTTTCTCGCTCCCAAGTGGCAGCCTTTGCTCCTCCTGGAGCTGATGCCAAGTTCCCTTTGGACACAACAACAACCACTTCCTCAGAACTCGGAGTAGCATTCCTCGGATTCCAAGAGCCCCTTATAAACATCATTCTGTCTGAGAAAATATACTGTGGAGAAAATGTTTCTAGAAATATTTGCTTATAGTAATTATTGTGTCATTCTGCAGGGCTAATGAGCATTCATATAAACTGACAGTAATTATGTGATTATGAAGTGATATTTACAACATTTTTATCTGTGACAGTGGAGATTCCAGATTGTAACATTCCTCACTAAATCAGACTTGAACATAACACTGACTACCAGCACATCGTCAATTTTCTTCTTTCATTGTGGAGGATCTTCAGGAACTTAATGGGCAGAGCAGAGGCTTGGATCTAATTGTCCACCCTAAATCACACTTGTGCTTTCGGTGGTTTCAATTTTGACCACAAGATATCTCAGCACTCTTAAACATTTGCTTAATCTGCTGTTGTATTAATGCTATTAGTTTACTTATTATTTGTTTATTAGTTAACCTGAAAAAAATCGGGTTTCTACCCTAAAGGCTCAACAGCCTCAACCTGAGATTTGAATATATAAAAATTTGTGTCATATGACCAGGACTGCCCAATGCATTGCCAGTTTTCATATAAGAAATTAGTTTGTGGTGTTTGCAGTCAGGGAGCCATGACAGTCAGAGAAACACTGCATTTCTCAGGGGATGATAAGGAAAACGTCATTTGTTCACCAGTGACATGTCTGTAGGAGATACTCAAAGGTCAGTTAGACAAGAATATTCAGGAATATTCCTGTTTACTCCCAATTTATACCTTTACCTATTGACCTGACTTCTGAACATGCAACCTTGTCTTTAAGGCTTCAGCAAGAAGTGTGCTGAGAAATGGACACCTCAGTCCTCACAAGCATCCCTGTTTATCTGTGGAAATGTCCCACAGTCACATAAACCTACTAAAGAAGTTTTGGAGATTTACCTACTGGTAACTGTCTCTAACCGTTTGTCTGTGAGTCTTTGTTCTTGTTGCACTTCGGTTGCAGAGAGGGTTAGCATCACTGTGTGCCTAACTCCCAGAAACCGCATGAGCCTTGTGCTGGGCAGAGGGAGGTAGTGGACAAAGTCAGACCTTCTGGACATTCCAGTCAGTGCTTCTCCCGTCCTCTGGCTCTCTCTACGATACGCATCAGTTTTCATAAAAGCTTGGGCTGGATATCAAAGATCTGGAGTAAAAACAAAAATCTCTCTTAAAATATGGAAGGAATGTGTTCATAAAACAACATAGAGCAATAACATCCTTTCATTATGAAAGTGTGAAGCTTAGACTTTAAAGTACCACATAACCCTACACAAAACCCAGTCATTGTCCTCCAATTTCCCCATTTCACCAAAACAGATAAAATACATAAACCACAATACTACACATTAACATCTAAACAAATAATAAATAATAATTAAGATGTGCCAAATAAATGCCCTTCATTTTCCACACCTAGACTATTGACCCATTGTGGTCCTATATTCAGTGCATATATGACAGGAGCAGCCCAGGCTGGATTGAAACCACAGCCTTGGAGCCCAAACAGAGGTATCAGACAAAAGGTTTAGCCTGCTGAGCTAAAGACCCAAGTTTGTTGCCGGGGGGAGTAATTAGACTCTTGTCCTATAACTACTGGGGAATTCTCACCATAAAGGTTCACACTCTGATACATATACATATAAAATGTACACTTAGAACAGTCATGCACTATACCAAAAACACACATCTAAATGTCCTACAGAATATCTTTCTATCTGGAAAAAAATGCATGTGGACAGCAAAATGAATGTAAAATTTACGTGTTATTCCTGTGCAATAGTCTTAAAAAATGCCATGCTTCACAAATCTAATATAATAAATAATTGTTATCTGAAATAAAAGTTACAGTACATTATTATTAATAATGATCATGTAAGTTATACACTAGAGTGGACATGTGCTTTGGAGCTGGGTTATGGCTGTGTTTAGAGGCCAGGTTCAGGAGCCCTATGGCAGGTGAGCTTTCTGAGAACCTGTGGTCCCTATCCTTACAGAAAGAACTGCTGGAGCTCTAGAGTGTTCCAGGCAGACACACATTTTCAGTAGTTTTTTTGGTCAATTTAATTTAAAAAATGTACTGAGTGTGATGACGGGTCATTATTGATCCAGGGTCTTAGAAAGATGAAGGTTCTCCTCTGCTATGGCACTGTCCAGTCCAGATTCTCAACACGAACAGGCTGGATATCCCATTCTTAAACTGCTCTGCTTCTTTATCCCAATGCCCCTTTTGTTAGGCTGTGTCGTCATGGTGATCTTTTCCCTACAGCAGAAATTTCTGTACTTCTGAACTGAACTGGTTACAGTGTGAAGACCTAGATGTGGGTCTGTAAGGAAGTCTGGCTGTGGTGCAAGACTTTCTACTGGCCAGACAATGGGGTCACTTTAAGACTGTTGGACTGGGATGGGAAATTATCTCACTTTCCAGTATGCAAATCGTGGTTGTGTGAAATTTAGCTGCAAGGTCCAAGGAGACCACATCAACTGGAAAAAAGCCACAAAAGACCCACTTTTAAGTCTGGCATGAAGCCCAGTGTTACGCCTCTGATTGGGTGTGACGTATTACACAGAGTTCATTTAAAATGAATTCCCAGTCCTACTTAATGGCACAGAAGATTGGCCTGTAAGTAAAATTCCTTACATTCTCTGGTTTGTGCACTTGAAAACAAGCTCCACTACACATACCCATGAAATTATTCTGACAGACAGAGGTTGGTATTTAAGCACATGATAAATACAATTAGTTTGTTCTGTATCATTCAGTATTTAGTATATTAGAAACCTTCCTTGTCCACGGTGAATTACAACCCTACACTCACCATTTTACCTAAATATCCAGCTTTACTGATGCTGTTGAGGTTGGGCACGTAGCTGTAGAGCACAGTTGCAGTTTTCACTGACTTTGCATCTGCAGACCCGTGGTCACATGCTAACACACTTCAGCTCTTTGTGGATAAACCTTTACCTTGGTTCATGCAATTGATTTTAATATATACATAACTTATACACAATGCCTACTGTTTCCTTTCCCAAAATATGAAACTGTCATTCTCAAAATATCAAGTCTTTATGCTAAAGATGTTGGCTGTTTTTTTGTTTTGTTTTCTACACAAGTTAAGAATAATTTAAAATTATTCTTAGTCTTATATTAATTTAAAATTAAGATTAAGATTCTTTACTGTCATTGTATGAGACACAACAAAATTCAAGCACTCTGCTTCTGTACTTAAAGGAATTGAAGACGTAAAAAGTTAAATAACTAAAACAAATAATAAACACACACATATTCACATCATACTGTACACACATTGCCAACGTATGCAGTTAAAAAAAGGCAGAACGAAAAGTTGAAATGTGCATAAATTAAAATAATGCTTAAATTAAATTGTCTCTGAGAATTATTGCACATCATTACAGTACTTGGGGAACAATTCTATGTTGTGTCAAAGTGTGATTTAGTGGTAGTTTTCTCATGTACCGTGTAAGACACCCAGGTTCTGTTGCTGTCCAGTGCTACATCATTCCCAACTATGGGTTAAATCCACTTGAATGCCTTTGGAAAAGCCAAGGCTAGGGAATAGATCTTAAATAAAGAGTCGAAGTTTGTGTTTTTAGATTTAACACCCTTCTGGCAGTTCACGTAGCCAAGCTAGGGCCACACATTCTTCATATTCTTTTGGGCTCCCCCAGTGAGCCTGACAGGTGAAGTTCAATGCTTTGGCAACCTGGGATCTCCAAATACTCCTGCCATGAACAGCTGACATCTTTCCAAAGCTGACTCAAATGAAGGGTGTAACAGCATTGACTGTCAAAACAAGCTCTGTATGATACTTTGAAGTAATACATTCTGCATCTGTAATTGTCCTCACTTGCCCTGTATTGTGTAATTCCACACATAATACATTTTCCAGCATTCAGAGTCCATCTATTGCTACGAAGCAGACTTTAGGTGTTAAGTCTTTTGTGTGATTAATTTTATGGATGTTAGCTGACTTTTGCTTATGAAATCTTACACTGAAAATGACATAAAGGGTGCGGTATAACAGGTGGGGCCAGCTGACTACATGATCAGGTTCAGCTCTGTTGATTCACACAGAATGCATGTAAAAAAGGCAGCAGCCACTTCCTGTTAGGTGCCTCATAGCCTGCCACGAGTGGCCTTGTTCAACCATGGTGCAGCCCAACGCACAGGGTGAGCACGGGTGTGAGCTGGCAGATTGGTCCCTGTTGGAACACTAACTTTTCAGATGCCTTGCAGCTCAGCAAGACCTCTGCCAGTCCCCTCGTCTCTACAGACCTGTGAGCAGGTTGCTGAACACCTTGGCACAGCCTTTATAACCACAATCTGTTAGCAGAGGATATATGACGCAGAGGATGCATGACAGAGCTTTGTCTATCAGGGTTTTACAGCAGTGTCTATAACAACATATAAATATGCACATAACTTATTCCTGCAACTTTATTTGCATAAAGCATCGTGCTATCACATACAGCATCGTGCTATCACATACAGTTGGTTGACAACTGTTATGCCCCCCTGTGCTTCCCCTTCAGATTTCTCTCTGTCAGTGCACGGGCAGGGTTGAGTCTGGGAAGGGGTGATAGGTAAATAAGAACTTGGTACACCTATAACAGGAGGTTTGTAAACATATATCAGGACCATATCTCTCTTTTGGGAGAAGGAGGCCAATAGGGAAACACTTTGGCAGCCCTGGGCACTTAGCACTTAGTTTTGATTTAGGTTCCTTAACTTCATTTCATATTTTTCTTTTTTCCCTCTATTTTCTCTTTTCTTTTTTTTGTGAGCTCTGAAAATCCTACTGATGCTCACGTTGTTGTCTCAACCTCACGGTACCCTTCGTTCTTTTCTTATTTAATTCTCTTACCATACACTACACTTCGTATACTTTGATTTGATTCAGTAAGTTATATTCTTGTTGAAAGTGCCCATATTCTTGTTGAAAGTTGAACCTGGCTCTCGTGCCCCCTTTTTGTTTGTGGTGCTGAACGAGCCGGGCCGTTACACAACTCAGTACATGAAAGTATGTGTTTTCTTCACATAATTGTCCATCTGGCTAATTACAGTAAAACTTAAAGCCTAAACCCCCCGCCCCACTCCTTCAGTACAGTTACATGTTTGCCCTGGCTGCTTCCTGTCATGCTACCATGCTGGGCTTTCTGTGTATTTAGTCTGCTCTTTTGTGTATTTTGGGTTTATTAGTCAGCGGCCAACAATTACCAGCTGCTGCTGGGTTGTTCCAGGGAAAAAGGTACTTACGTTGCTCATCGAAGTGGCTGACCACAAACATGTGAAACTACTGCTCCAAATTTGCATTTAACATACGGTGGCACGCTATGCTATTTGATCGCTGTTAGGAAGAGCAGCCTGACTCTGACGTCTGTTCTGGGAAAGACTTGCATCCACATAGCAAAAAGAATCAGATCTCAGTGGCAAAGTGCAGTATGAAACCTGGTTGGTGACCCTTGTAAGTAGTAAGCATTATTATCGAGCAGTGGCTCTGCAGGTCCTTTCCTGTTCATGATGTTAGTCATGTGAACAGATGACTCGGGTTTAAATACCTTATTGACGAAACAGCATTAAACCCAGCCACTAGGGTTGCACAAGCCAGTGCACTTAATGCTTGTTAATACAAGCCTGGATAAAATTGGGAGGGTTGCATCAGGAGGGGTGTAGAACCTGTGCCATATCAAATATGTGGATCACAAACCAGGTTTGCAATGCAGGGACAATGCAGGTAGGACATTTTGAAGACAAAGTGCAGGAGGTGAGATTGAGATGGCTTGGATGTTTGTGCAGGAGGGATGCAAAATATATCAGGAGAAGGACACTGAGGATGGAAACACCAGGCATTAGGATAAGGGAAAGGCCAAGAGGAGTTTTATGGATGCAGTGAGGGAGGACATGAGGATGGAGACACCAGGCATTAGGATAAGGGGAAGGCCAAGAGGAGGTTTATGGATGCAGTGAGGGAGGACATGAGGATGGTTGGTGTGACAAAAGAAGATGGAGATGAATGATCCACTTTGGTGACCTCTAACAGGAACAGCTGAAAGAACAGTAGCAGACCAAAAAGGGAGCATTAATGTTTGTTCCCAGAACTGAATTGACCATGTCTTTGCAATAGTTCAATTTTTAGAATAGTTATCTTACTTAAGCCCAAATATGGGACATTCCAGGTCCCACCAGATGTGTAATTGACCAAAAGGCGAAAGCTGCTGTTATTTTTCCATCTAAGAAGACCGTGATGACTTTATCTGTACACACAACCCACCCCTCGACATCATTTATCCTCCAATGTGCACCAGTGACAAACAGGGTTTTTTCCTCATGGGAGAAAACACTATGCTTTTGTCTACACTAACCCACCATTAGCATGAACCATATGCTCAGCAACATCTGCTGGAACCCAGAACAGCTGACCATGTTCAAATGGACATGTCAGTCATAACCAGATAGCATGTCCAGCTCAGTTCCAAGAAAACAGGGCCTCATGATATTTTCTTTATTCTGTGTAAACCTACTCATATACAGTTTTTAAAATCTATCAGATAAACTAGGTTCTAATTCTGTATTGACTATTAAAAAATATGTGAGAAGGCGAATGAGAGCTGCTTCAGCAGCAGGAGCAAAGGAGGACTAAATTGTGTTATTTATACCATATAACTAGTAACAATCAAGGTCTCAATAAGTACCACTATATTCTGTAATGCTAGCATGCCCAGGAGGGGCTGGTCAGCCAGTCAACCTTGGGCCCCCAGAAGGTTTTTTTTCTCCATACTGTGGAGTTCTTGGTTCCTTTCATCCGTTGTTGTCTGGCTTCATTCATTTGTATTAATTCTTATACTTTCTTCCTCAATATCTGAAATTTCTTGTGTAAAGTGCTTTGAGGCACATTGTTGTGAACGGTGCTATATAAAAATAAAATAAAATAAATTGAATTGAATTGAATTTAATTCAGGATTCTGAATGTAACGCAAAGAGACAAGGTACAGTGCAGTAACCAGCAGTATCAAACTGAGGGGAACAGTGGAACTCATTACCACTTACCATTGCTCTCCAACAGCCTTAGAAGGGGTGCGAGGGGGCTTTCAAAGAATACAGATAGACAGTGCCCAGAATTTGGTGCTATGGCCCTGGTAGTAACACAGTCTTAGCCTGGCACTTAGCCTTAAGGGAGGAATTTGTGCCATCATTACTATGGGCATTGTTGAGGTGGGAAAAAACTGTTTGGCTTGTGGTCTCAGTGACGCCCTCTGTCACCAGAACTAGCACATTATTACAGATGCCTGCTATGTTGTATAGAGAACTGCTTTACAAAGGGGTGGACTGTATTGTAAAGCCATGATGTTGAAGCTCTGTTTTAACATGGACTTTATCTAATATACTTTAAAGACCCTAGTTTGCCTGCCTCTCTCTTCCAGCTGGACTGTGTAAGCGTATTGGTTCCTTTATTGAAATGTCTCTAAAAGGGTCAGTAAAAGCAACGTTTTAGATCCTTCCCGAATCCCATCATTAAAGGCGTATCTGTGTTTGTGAATCCGCGGGACACAGACTCCCAAAGTCAACATGTCGTGCCTTTAATGCATGCTTTTTGCATATTAAGTCCATGTGTGGAAATTCCTCCGTGATCCCAGCCGAGAACACACTGACGTCTGTGTGCTTTGTGATGCTATTCACCAGGGCAAAATGAGCCGCGCCAGGGCTCTGTCCCTCGGAGAAACAAACACTAGCAAAGCCCGTGTTCCAGGGTCACGGTACTGTATGCTGCACCTCATACCAAAGCAGCTGCGATAAGATCCTATCAGCGCCGGTGCTGCTGAGAGGAAAAACAAACAGCAGAGAACAAGGGCTCTTGGAAGTACTATGTCAACACAGCACTGATCACTCACATATCACTGGTTAATGCCTCCGCCTGTTTTCCAAGCACGCCACAGGAGAACTCCAGTACTATAGGTAGGGCTGCTTTTCATCATCTCTTCAATGACTGTTTAATTTAAATTGTTGCTCAGTTAGGAACTCACTGATCTTTCATACTGCTGATTTAGAATTTTTGTTAATTTATAGCATGCCATTTTCTTCTGTTGTTTCGATCATTGTAAATTCAATCCAATTTATTTTTTATATAGCGCCTTTTACAACAATGCATCAAAGTGCTTACATCTCATATCAGTTTTTTACACCACTTATTCACCACCCACATTGATTCTTTTCTTTCATTTTCAGTGTGAATGAACCAACAGTTAATTTTACAATCAGTTATCCTGAATGGAATAAAAATGTGCCTGTAGCTTCCCCCTAGGCAGCATAGGGTACAGGGCAGCATGCCATCTCCTTAAAGCGCAGACACTAAGGGCAACTTAGAGTATTCAATCAACCTGACCTGCATGTTTTCACAAGCTCTAAGAGAGCTGGATTTCACCTCAATACCTTGAAGGTGTGTCAGTAGTGCTTCCTGCTGATCCACCTTGTGGCCTTGAACCCATATGGTCTTGAACATTTGTAACTCCTGCTAAAGACTCAGTGTAGACATTCAGTGAGAGGTGTCGCTACCTCACACTTCCACGTTTGAGAGCTTGATGCGGCCCCCGCCTAGCGCTTTGTGGAGTTCGCAGGTGGTTTCCTGCTTCTCAGACATGTGCTTGTCAGGTGAAACTGTGAACAGCTTAACAAACGCAGCAGTTATGGATGAAAATGGGTGAATGGTAGCGTTTAAATTGCTACAAAGGCACCTAATTGTAACATTCCAATGGTACTCAGTGATCCACAGATACACAAATGGGCACGCTACTATTCACACAGATATATGTAACTGGATTGTTATTCTTGCACAGGACCTGTTTTTGTGGAAACGTGCACATTGATGCAGTTCCTGGGGAAAAGATGTGCTAGTCATGGTGGAGCTGTTTAAAGTCTTAAAAGTCTTGTCACTGGGGTGCTTTGTGATCCATTACACATAGTTCTGTTTGCAAGCAGCTAAAAATGTGGTTGATCCTTTTCTCTGGAAGAGACAAAAAGAGCAATGGGACACACTGTCCTGAGAAGTGCACAAATATAGGAAAGAATTACTGTAAATTGGAGAGCTGTTTAATGCGGAATAACTCCAGATTGCTTTTATTTTTTGCGAAAATAGCTATGTCCACCTTGGCGCCATCTGCTGTTTCTTGAATGCCATGACATCTTAAATTGACACGCAAGCGTAATAAGCGAGGTTCGAAAAACAACACAGAGCCGCAGCAGAGTTGAAATACCATAAAAAAGGTACAGTATCCTTCATGTAATCAGAATGTTTCTTTATTTTTTGTATAACTGCGATTCTTTACATGGGTTTGTTCCCTATAAGACATCAGATTATAAAAGCTGAATACTGAAAAACCCAGAACCCCCTTAGCTAACAGCAAATGACAGATTGAATGGGAAACAGTAATGCACTGCTGACATATTGCCGGTGTCTTTTTCTGAACCGTGCAGAAAACAGAAAACTACCATTAAGGGGTCAGAAAGAACTGTGCTTGGTCTATTGTAAATCAGCTTTCTTGAGATTCTAATGAACTTCTCTGGTTATTGTATGCAGAGAAATTTGTATTTTAAATGACAAAAATGTAGACATTGCTGTACAAGCCCAGTGTAAAGGATGCAAACATTTGATATGGTTATTTTTTAACAGCATGAAGAGTTTATTAAGAAAAGCAGCAAACCTCCTTAAATATGGCAAAGGAAAGGCACAATTCCTGAGATATCTCTTAATTCTAAAACTTAGCATAGCTTTGAGCCGCTCTGAAGACGTACACGTTTCCTGAGATACCTCAGTCAGAGCTCAGCCAAGGCTGGTGAGTGTAGAAAAACATTAAGCTTTAAAGGTTAATCATCAGACACTTATTTACAGGACGTTAAATGTGTTAATTCGGACACCTTGTGGAGTTTCAAGTCAGGGATGTGCTAGATTTAGAACTGAATAACTAATATCTCTTGCCCAGGGGGCTGGTAAAAATGCTGTTTGCGTATTCAGAGATTCTCAAAACAAAAGAGGTTTCCCAGTGACAGAATTGTAATACATCAAGTCAGCTTAATTTCAGTAATCACTCATTGCTTGATCTGTAAAATACACATCTACAGACATACCATTGATCCACTTAAACCAGGGTCTGTAACCTCCACTTTCAAAACAGCCCAAAAGAGCCATTTTTGGTCCCTCTCCCAATACAGGGAATTCAGAGGGGCAGAACAACCTCACGGGGCTCCAGAGTCGTGGGGGCCGACCCTGACTTAAACAACCGTGGTGGACTTGTTAGTTGAAGACTAATTATTACAGAGACATATAGGAATGTTTACTATTTAAATAGCTTAAATAGTTTAATATTGCAGAGAACTGAAGTAACTAATCTCTGTACATACTGTACTCAGTTGTGAAAAACTAAATTATATGACTGTCAAAAATAATGACAACTTGTACACCAAAGCACACTGTTAAAGTATAGAATAATAAAAAAAAACTGTTATAGTCTTATACAGACAACGTCCAGGCTTTCTGTTCCTCCAACAGGCACATGAAGAATATAGTGCCAGGTATTAGAGTCCAAACACATCCAAAGAAAGTAATAGATGGCAGCGTGACATTATTTCATTTTTCTGAAAGCCGACACCCACAGATTGAGGAACATCTTTGCGTATACGGTATGTCTGACACCTAACAGAATGCGCGCCGGAAGGATAGCCCGTTTAGGGACACCAGATGTTCACGGGCGGACAGCCGCAGCTCAGCTGCTGGTGGTTAGGAAAGTTCGTCTCACACGGGCCTCGCCGTGCTCCATGCGTCGCATGTTATCATGCGTCATTTGGCAGAACAGCGACACGCACTGGCTGAAGCAGAGCAGCATTTCAGTACGTTTTACTCCTTCAATCAAGGTGTTTTTTTTCCACCACAGAATGATTTAACGGCTTTAAAATTCTGTGCGAAAAACAGAATGTTTGTTAACGATGAAACAAGCACATATTCTCTCTGAATGAAAGCATACAGTTACATTACACAGTATACAACACGTGACACCAACCACTGTATTCAAAGATCAATAACTTTGTCCTTTAATTACCCCCCTGTTTCTGTGTTCCTGCTCTGTACCTTAGTGCACAAAAATGTAAGTAAAGATACTAAATAAAGAAATCTTAACAGTAAGTTTGCATAGGCAAATTGTTGAAAATTTTCATTGTCCTTATTTTCAGATGCCAAGAGTTAAAATTAAATTAAAATGAACATCACTACAGTAACCATGTCAAAATACCATGTATATAACACATTTCAACCTTTCTGGCAAATTGATGACAGGGCTGGAAAAATAACCATTTGCTGCTCTGAATGACATCACTCATAGCTTGTTGACCAATGGGACAATTCCACTATAGCCACCAGTGAGTCATTTCCCATCTGTGGTTAAACACACACACACACACACACACACACACACACACACACATACACACACCCACACACTGCAGGGAGATTGTTTCAGTGCCATCGGCTGGTCCAGTGAATCCGCGATGCGTGTCAGGTGTGAGGGCCTCACCTACTGCACAGAGCCTACAGGTTGAGGGCACAACCAGGACCACGGAGGCAAATAGGAAATACACTTATAGGAAAACAAGAAAAAACTACTCTATAAGGGTAGTTTGTCAGTTATTTCTCAAAGTTATGTTCCAATCAGTAAATGCAGATCATCTATTTACATGTCAGTCTGTTTTTTATTATAAAGAGTACCGTTCAGCACACAAAACATTTATTTGCTTAAACTGGATAATGTCTGCTGTTTAAAAAAATATTGAAAAAGCATTTATTCAGATTTTCTGTGTGACAGTTAAATTTTTTTACAAGTTGCTTTTGTTTTGGTCAATATTTGTAAAAATCTCATCATGGTTGCGTTATAATAAATAAACTGTGAAACTTTTTGTTTATTAGAAACAACTGATTTTATAGATCATTATATCATCAATGTTTTAAAACCTGAGGAAGTGTGTACAGACTGGTTCCTAATAGGCACTATATCATACTAGAACAAACCTATTTTACTTAGATTTACGATGCTAATGTTGTTAGAAGTCTGTAACACTGAAAGGAATGCTTCAAGGATGCCTAAAATTTTAGTGTTGGAGGTTCTCTTTGTTGCCTGCCTAAATTTTCATACCCAATACTGGTTCTTTTTCAAGGCGGGGTTTGTTGTCCGACAGTGCTGTAGTAGTTCTGGGTCAGCCTCTTTGGGGTCCATGTTTGACATGGCAATGTTATTGGCAGGGTCGGTTTTCCTAAAAGTCTCCTGATTGGGCTCACCATTTTTTGGCTTGGCTGAGACGGTCTGGACGTTGTGCTTGCCAGTCTTGTTTCGTCGCACCAGGTAGTAGGCCAGCATGGCTGCAAGCAGCAGAAGAAGGAGGATGACCAGGATAGGAATGAGGATGGCCCAAAGATTGTTCCGTGGTGACACTATGGGTTTCAGGCGAGAGTGGTCTTTGGAAGGAGGTGTGGTGGTCTTCATCGCAATGGGCCAGTCGTCGTCTCCCCTTGGCTCTTGGCCGTGCACGATGGGCGTCCTGCTTGATGATGGAACTTTGAGAAGGGTAGCTTTATAGGTCTCAGAGGCATTGTAAGGAGCTGTCCTGAATACCAGTGCTCCCTCTGCAGGTGGCACACCGTGTGCTTCAAGAAGAAACTGGAGACGGTTGTCCTGAACTTGGTCCCCTGCTCTAGTGTCATTCAGAATCTCTAGTGCCACATGTCCATCTTTCAGATCCTTATGGGTGAACGTGTTGATTTGTTGCCCATCAGGTTTGCCACCTACCCATATGAACCTTGTTCCTCGTGGCTGATTTATGACTCTGAAAGATGGATTTCTCCCAGTCCTATTTGCCAGTGCTGATGCATCCATAATGCTTGTGTCTACCTTGACAGTTGTCGCTCTTGGTAAGAGAAGATTGTTTGAAAGTTTCACTAACGGCTTTGCAGTTATGTTCAGCACGGCAGAGACGTTGGCTGCTCTGCTCCGAGCCACAACTGCCACGCTGTCCCTTGGAGACGTCGACTTGACAAAGCGGACGCTTACCCGTCCCTCTTTGATTTGCTTTTGTGTGAATGCCGATGTTGGTTGCCGGTCTACCATTACCGCAGCATACTTGGGGTTGTTTGTGATCTTGTAAAGAATATCTTCTTCGTTTGGTCCACCGGTAGTGGCCTTCAAGATGGATTCTGTAATCATAGTTTCATCGTCCCCTTGTCTCACTTGGATTTCTTCAGCTCTGGCCAGTTTCAGAGTACGTGCCATGATGTTAATGTGGAGGGCGTGGGCGTCAGTTCTGTGAATACCATCTGAGACGATGAACTCCATAAAGCCATTTGCCAGGCTTCCATCACTGGCGAATGTCACCCTACCCTCGTTGATGTCCTTTTGGGTGAATGTTTTGATGTCATTTTCAGTGTCTACATGAGTCAGACGCCCATTTCTAGGACTCTTGGTAACAGTGAAGATCACCTCCTCAGGTTTGTTGTCCTCATCAATAGTATTGAGATACTTTTTGGTTAGGATTACGGAGGAACCCTGCAGAACCTCAAGCAGCAGCTCAGGGCTTACTAGCTCTGGTGGACTAAGTTCCTTACGTTTAG
Source organism: Chitala chitala (assembly GCA_025773905.1). Lineage (NCBI taxonomy): Eukaryota > Metazoa > Chordata > Actinopteri > Osteoglossiformes > Notopteridae > Chitala > Chitala chitala. Next base: position 28,856 of record JABJVR010021546.1, read on the forward strand.
TCGAAATATTGAACATTTCCTCTATGAATATCTCCGACTGGGCCTGCAGACTTCGCCCACGTGGGTTGAGCTGAACATGGAAGGAGAAGCTGTCGGAGGAGGTTTCTGTGCCCTGATGGAGATACTCCAGCTCCTCATTGTCCACATCTTCTTGTAAGAAGAATGGACCATCCTTTGTCAGATCCTGGCCACCCAGGATAAGTTTGCCATGAGTGGGGAACTGTTTCACCTCAAACACAATTTCCAGGGACTTTCTCTCAGATTTAGGTGCACTGCTCATCAAATTTGAAGCATCCAGTTTGGATTTGTCAATGACCTCCTTTTGACCTTGCAGAACCTTGAGACCTGCAGCAGTATATAAAAGATGTTTATTCTCATGACTGGGGATAAGTTATATTTCAACAAACGTCTCCTAATTCTAAAAAAGTAATAACACGTGTACATTTAAAGCATCTCTTTTCCAAATGTGCCAGTCGCCTTATGCTTTAAATGTCAACCTTTTGTTATTGTTCCCCTCTGATTTATATCTACCTGTTTACAAATAAAAAATCTAAAATGAGCAACACTGGTTTTACTGTTTACCGTGCTTCCAAAAACTGCAGGTATATTTACTAGCACCACTTTAAGCCATACTCAGGTATGAAGAGAAAACGCCTCAAATAACAACAGGGTGCGTATTGTGTGTATAATTAACACAGTGCTACACAGGAATAATTTTTGTTGGTAATGGTGAATTCTTTCCTACAGGTAAAAGAGTTAAACCATTTAATGAGAGAAAAGCAAGTGTTTTCATGTAGGGTGGGAGAGAAGGCTGGGATTCAGATGTAAAGTAGGCACAGTCCCTTCTGACATGGCAGTATTGCAGTGTTCCTTTGGTACCCACCTGTGTTCCTCCAGAGCTGTGACCCAGTGCCACGTAGCTCTGCGTTGTACGACACGGTGATGGGCAGAGTGTGTTCTATGTTCGGTGCGGATGCTGAAGACACCAACAGATGAACAGAGTCTCTGACTGCCCAGAAAGGCTCACTGGGCATCTGATGCTCGTAGAAGATGGAGCCAGAGTCCAGCTAGTTTCACAGAGATGAAATGCATTGCCTTAGCTGGACGTGCATATGTCAGGTCCAGTCAAAGTGTATTTAAATAGCACTTAACCAAGGCTGACCAATGGTTGACTAAGGCTGACATATAAAAAGCATGAAGAGACTACATTTGGTTTAGTTCAATTAAAGTGCTGTCTCTTGGTCATTGTGAACATCATTTTAAATGAAGTGTGATAATATAGATTTTTATGACAGCATTAAAAGAAAACTGAATAATAATAGCAAATAATAATGACACTATACCTTTTTCTACATCTTTACATAAATTACATAAATTAGTATTTAGTTATTTTAGGAGGTTATAGTGAAATTAATTAAGTTGTGTTTGAGCTGTATCAGCTGTAAAAGGCATTCTCTTTTTTGTCTCAGGACAGGTTCAATCAGTTGTCTGCACTTTTGCTCCAATATAAAACTTGGCAAAGGTCAAAAAATTTAAATGTGTAACAGTGCCCCCTTGTGACCAAAGGTGGTGTAACATGAGCAGAGTGGCTCATTTGGTTTAGCTCAGGGGTGTCCAGTCACGGTCCTGGAGGGTCACAGTGGGTGCAGGTTTTAGTTTCAGCCAATTTCTGCTTTTAATTGAATGTTATTGTCTATTGACCATTATTAACTTTTTTTTTTTTTTTGTATAACTTTTATATATAATTGTCTCAATCCAGTAATTCCAAATAAGCTTTATTCATTTTTAAAAAGAATTTTAAAAGCATGATAAGGACTTGCTTATATTGCTTCTTAGCAGTTTTTAACAATTATGATATACTTTGAACTTTTAATCAATTTTTGTTAATAATCACTTAAACCCTTAAGTAACTGCTCACGATTAAACATTATCATTGGCACCTGTTTCTGCTGTTCATTTATTACAACTTGAATGCAATTAATTATTCCTGGTTTGAATAAAACACTGTGCTAAATTACCCAGACAATTTCTACCCTGATTGTGTGGTTATAGTGACACTGTGATGTGTCAGTTATATATTTGTTACAGATCTGAAACCACAAGAGACTCATATTTAACTTTCTTTTTTGTAACTCTTATTTTCACTCAAATGATTAAGACAACTAAGTTCAGACATGCTAATGATCAGGAAGAATACAGAGAAGCAAGGATGTAATTGATATTTAATTGAGATAGTTGTCAAATTAAAATGAATCAACTGGTTGGGAGAAAAACGTGCACCCACTGCGGACCTTCAGGACCGTGATTGGACACCCCTGGCTTAGCTCATCTCTACTAGGCTGGTATGCCGTGTTGATCAAGAGCAGTTAGCGTGATGGAAGCTCTGCTTGCTCCCCTGATTGGAAAAACGGGAAGCAGGGCTCAGAACTAAATGGAGCCAGCACCATAATTAGAGGTTAATAAAGACAGATGTGGGCTCTTGTGCCTTGATGTTGTGTTAAGTGGTGTCCTGCAATTTCTCTCTCTCTGGAAGAGTTCACTGAATGGAGTATGTCAGTGTGGGACACCAATAGGAATTAGTAATGTGGGCTGATCACACTGCAATTGTTCCATACAGTGTAAGACTTAATCAGTTTGCACTGCTGTTTACTACAGCATGGTAATCACCAGGCCATGCTTTCAACACATGCTTTTAGTGACTAATGTGAATGCAATATGCTTCCTGAAAAGGTAAGGTAAGAGTATCCTGCACTGTGGCCCCTTATTTATGGTTGTCAACTCCGTTTTTTTGATGACAGAGATGCAGATCTTTGTGTGGATGACTGTGATGCTCTGCACAATGTTTGGTTTTCTGCCCTTGGCTCACACCAGGATATGAACAGTACAACATGATATTGGCAATCTGGTTCTACGCTTGGCCCAAAAGAACCTGTAGGAATCCATCCCACAAACATACGTATTGTATTTATGTCAACATATTTAAAAACCGGTTCAGTTTCACTAAACGCTTTGAAGCATGAAAAAGTAATATTTTGCTAAATATTTTATCAATTAACCAGTCACAAACTTTAATTTCTTAAATTTATTTCCTCCCTAAAGATGAGGTGTCTTTTGTGAAATTTTCTCTTTAGGTGTTCTCCATGTTTTCCTTAAAGGTTCACTCACCTGAGACTGGGGAAATCTGGAGGTCTCTACTGTCTGGTTTTTGTTGTCGACAGAGATAAGTCTCCCCAGATGAGGTGCTTCCAGAACTGTATAGATGATTTCATCTCCATCCTCACTGGTGATAGCTTTTAGGATATTGCTTGTGATTGGCTCTCTTGTTCCTTAAAGTAAAAAAAAAAAGTAATTCTTTGTATTTTTCAGAACACAGAGCGTATGATCAAACTTAAATTCAAAGCCCAAAATTCTCTTTGTATGCTGCATTTTGTCAAAACTCATCAGGTGTTTCTCTGCTGATGTCCACAGGTGGTATACTTTTATACATTTTTCTCTTCCGAGTTCAGACATCTGAACCAACACTTAATTATGTGGTCTCTCTGTTAAATCTTTCAGCAGATTATAATATATCCACAACAATGTAGCTTTTCTGTTTCTTCAAAGAAATCTGTTCATATTATTGCTACAATGCACCAATTGCCCTGGTTGCCTATATCTGTCCAAATTCATTTCAAAGTTTTAGTTATCACATATAAAGCACTCAGTGGCTTAGCATCACTGCATATCTCTGAACATCTTTGCCCATGTACACCTTCACGTCTTTTCATGTAACCTCATTCAGGTCTGCTTTCTGTTCCACGCACTAAGCAACGTAGGATCTGGAACTTTCAGTGCAGCAGACACCAATATTGTACAACATTCTTCTGCTATGCATCTGAAAACTCCTTTTTTCAAAAACAAATGCTTTTTCTGTCACAGTATCATTATATTTAAAGTTTAACTTTACTTACTTATTTACTTATCTTACTGTCTGTAATACAATATGTTAAACAGAAGAAGAATATGTGTAAACACGTTTAAATTTTTAAAAATGTTTCCTTGCATTGTTATCTCTGTGAAAGGTGCTATACTGATAAACCTGTAATTATAATTAACAATTATAATTTTATTGGATTAACTGTATGTGTCACACTGAAGCTGACACAGAAACACCTTGGCTTTGGCAGGTTTAGATAAATGATTGACATGCAGAGCCCTATGCTTCCCTGAGGTGAAGCTGACTAGCTTCTGCAAGGCTGAGAGCGAACCCCTGGTACCTGGGAAAGTGATGAGCTCTCCCTCTGTCTTCATGGAGATGGTTAGCTGCCTGGCCATGATGGTGAAACGGTACAGAGGGGAGGTGTGCTCTCCGTCAGTCACTGTGAAGCTGAACCCTCCAGACTGGGAGCCTGGGAAGACAGAAGAGGAGCACAGGTGTGTCAGAATGTCTCCCACAGAGCATCACTCACACCTTTCAGTCAAGGAAACTGAAAATGAACTCATCCCTTGTCTCTTATTGTTATTAAGTAAACACAAGTAGTTAGGAGGGCCTTAATGTACATTTTAATTAAAAATGTAATTATTGCGTGGGGTTGTTACACATAACTTGTATGTCTGGGGGTTTTAGTTTGTGTCCTTTACATGACCACTCAAAGAAGTAGTATGTTTTCTTTTCTGTGGCTTAGAAACAGCAGTCAATAAAGAGTAAGAGTATAAACGGAGGATCGAGGCATGTTGTTCATACACTGGACACGAGTATCAAAAGGATGTGGGTGCAGCTCATACAACATTGGTGGGAATGAGTTGACTGCATTGGCATCAGTATGCCAGGTTGGGATTTTAGGCTGATATTACAGAAACTACCACAGACAGATGGACTTTAACTAGACACACTAGTAGCTGGCAGCATAGACAACCAGACCTGCTAACAATTAATAGATACATTTATCATCTGACACTCTTAAGATGGAAGAGGAATAATGAGTAAGACTAATGCTGTTCTTTTTCCCTGGTAGTGAGATTAACCAAATGTGCAAAACATGAACCTGAGCAGAATTACCTTGATGGACAAAGACAACCTCCCCGTTGTTAATTTGAGCTTGTGTGAAGTTGCGGATTTTCTTTTCTGGAGACGCTTTCAAGAACAGTCTTCCGTTGGATGGATGATCTATAGAATAAACTAACTGCTCTGGAGGGGTGTCCATATCTTCAGATTTTAGCATGTTGGCTGTGATCTCAGATTCGTCCTCTGCAAGGAGCTAAAGAGAAGCCAGCAGTGTAAACAAGAAGAGAGGGAGTTTGTAAACACATTCCTCCCCAGGTATAAACACAACAGCAACCGGAGAGCATATTGATAAGTTCTGTTTTGATCCTTGAACAGTCTCCCCAATTAGAGTTAAAGCAGAAGCTTAAATTCAAAGTGCTTAAAACCTTCATCTAAATGACCACAGGCTTCAGTGTTCCTTGAACTGTTTGAGTAATAATCTAATCGGGATGAGTATAATTTTTGTTGCAAGTTTAAAAAAACTATTATATTCTTATATGTACTTATCTGCAGTACACATTTCAGTATCATTCTTGACAAAGATTGTTCTTTTAGGTTTCTACGACTTATTTTAATGTCTACACCAGGGTGCTTGGCTCAACCACTAGATGGAGACATAAGCCAAGTTAGTTGCTAAGCATTTAATGCCAGAAATTTCTGCCACGTTTCAGAGCACTGGCCCGCATTATCTGTAGGACATTTTTATTCTGTAGCATAACTTGATTATCTAGCTAGGTTTTAGCTTTATTTCAGATATACATGATGTATTTAAAATAAATTAGCACTAAAGCTGTGTAAGTTACTTACTTACAGTGTTACTTATTTTTGTTACTTAGTGAACATCAGAGGTGTGTGGATGGAAAACCACCTGAATGTACAAATGTATCACATGAAATTAGAGAAGAGTTTGTACAGAGGGTAGTATGTAATGTAAAGAATGGCAGTTAAACTTTGGGGGAAGGGGGTGGGGCATTACAAACCCAGTACATAAAGTGGTTCAATTAGTTTTGTGTTTTGTGGTGTGTTTGGTAGGACATCTGTGTTCCTGAACCCAAGAGACACCTTATCTTAACCAAAAATGTGTTTATTTTTGTCATTAGAGGATATTTTGGTGATGGTAAAGCTGGCATTTATTGGGGGGTGGGGGTGGTGCACAGGCAGTGAATAAAAACCTCATTCAGCAAGAAAGAAGCTAATTGAAGCCAGGTGTGGGCAGATGTGGTAGGGGGGTCCAGTGGGAGTTCCCAGCATCCAGTTGGTGGCTATATGACTCCTGTGTGGAACCAGTGTGGCTCACAGGACAAAACTGCCTCAGTAAAAGTGACCAGCCCCTTAGTTACTGGAGACATATCATTATGTCACAGTTTGTGGTACAAGGAGCGCCTTCCGATTGGCTGGTCCTCCTACTGCCCCAGAAGCTGAATTGCGGCCATGGATATGAGGTTTCCAAAAATATATGTTACCAGGGAGACACACAGCCACAGACAGAGACGAAACACTGAATCATATGCTTGGTTTCCAGCTGATTGTGGTAAACTCCCCCTTTTGCCCTGGTTAGTCTATGCACCAGAGTACACTCAAGCTCAGAGGCCTGCTATAGCCTGTGACTGGAAGGGTTAAGGCAGAGGCTAAGGCTAAAGGCGTTGCACTAACCTTCAGGCCTGTGTTTTTCACCAGTCTTGGGGGCTCGTCGTTGACTGGGGTGACTGTGACAGAGAAGGTGACAGGCAGACTTTGTCTTCCCATCTCAGTGGAGGATGCCAAGAGTATGAAACTGTCATTGGGAGCCTCGCTGCTGTCATGTGTGTAGAAGATAAGGCCTTGCATCACCTTGGCACAAGGGAGACATTGGTTAGCATAATGCCCAAGAACTACCACAAAAACATCAACAAAACTCCTTGTACTCTTTTAAAGTGATAGTTTGGCACCACTGATTAAACCAGAGGACCGTGGCACTCAGAAGCCTTTTGGTTATGGATTTGTCTTCTTGAGGGAGATGGAGACAGAGCAGAAATGAAACACTGAACAGGAAGCACTGACTAAAGAGTTATTTCAAAAGCACTAAGACAGAATGAAGGCATTACGCCAGGAGTCTCTCATGACGCGCTCACAAGATGTTCATTAAAAAGTGTGACTGCGGAGCTTAGCTCTGCTGTCTCATCCTGAGGACTGTTTCATCGATCTGTCACAAGCTGTGCTGATGAGGACCTTCATATGGTGAGAGTGCAGACGGAAGCCCCGATGTGCTAAATGTTTTGGGCCGTACCCCGTCAGACACATTACAGCTTCACCTCAGTGCAGCTTTAGGCTCTGACTGCCTACCACTAGCTCTCATCTTGGCCTGTCTGTTGGCTGTTGTCTTCTGTTGGGTGTCATGTCATCCCTATATGTTCAGAAGGGAATGAGTGTGCAGTCTATGAAGTTTTTTATTGAGTTTTTCAGTTCAGTTCAATTCAAATCAAGTCAATTAATTTTTATATAGCCCCTTTTACAGCAAAGTACCTCAGAGCACTTCACAGAACAAATTGTAGATTAAAAAATATATTTTTAGAGCTGAAAGGTTTACAGTTGTGCACGATAGACTGTTCTGAATTAGAATTTAATATACTGATCTTGACAAATATTATATACAAAATTAAGTGGTTTGCTAAAATATTAGTTTCACAGACACACACAGACACAGACACACACACACACACACACACACACACACACACACACACACAGTGTTGAAGGCAGTTGAAAAACACATTGCGTTTCTGATGCAGAAAGAAGTTAAATGTCCGAAATATACAATATCTAATGAGAAAATTATAAAAATAAAATAAAAAAAATTCATACAATAATGTGTGAGGAGGGAAGTACACAGTGCATTTATTCAGTACGTTCAGCACTGCAGTGCTCCATATATACAGAGGATGCTGTAAAACACTTCTCAATCACAAACAGCTGTAGTGTTAAATAAGCTCACACAGCTCTCCCTCACCCGGTAAGGCACACATGCTAAAATACCAGTCATTACGACTGCTGAGCGCACCCAGTAACTTACGTGTTGCTGATTCACTCAAATGGTTTTTTACCTGAAGCCAGTGCCGCTACCCACAAGAAAATCAAACTGGAACAATTGAGTTTCAAAGTGAAAGAATAGTGCTCCTTAGTTGTTTCTGAAATCAGCATTGCTTTATAATATTGTGGCTTGTACTGAAAGTATATGCATATGTATTTTACACACATCTGCACACACACACACACACACACACACACACACACACACACACACACACACACGCACACAGTTGTTGTGCTCAGTAATGTTACTGTCCACGTGTTTCAGAGTGCAGTACTGCTTCCTGTCTCTAGCTGTGAGCTGTCCTTGGGAGGGCCTAGTTGAATGAGTCAGTGCACTGTAGATGTGGGCTTGTCCATGTCTGCCTTCCTACTCTTCTGCCTAAACTTAATCAGCCTGCACTGCATCAACCAGTGTTCTCCTACTGTCACCGCTGATTCCTTTGGACAGTCTGTCACAGAAGGTGGATGTGCAGCCTCAATTCCTTTATCCCGAGCCTGCCTCTCTCATGAGAACTGGGTAAACAATGCCCCTCTCCCTGCCAGGCATGACAAGAACCACAGGTTCCACATGAGCTGGGAGAAAAATTCCCACTCATGTCCAAACACCCTACAATCGTCTTTCAGCTTGTGTACAATTGTGCTTCACTTCTGAGCCTGCCCCAGGCCAAGGCTGCAGCTTTCATTTCCAGTGTGGAACCCATTTAAGCAATAATAAAAAAAAAAATCATGGATAGATGAGTAAAGCACCAATAAGAAGTAGTATATCTGTATACTTACACCACCAGGAAACACATCCTTGTACTAACTAATGTAGCCTATAACTGGTAATTAAACAGTCAAAAATTATGCATTATTATGCTTCACTTGGATTTTATCCAGTTGAAAGAGTGAACAGTTGAGCCTTTGTCACAGAGCTGTACAGTTTGCTGTGTATGTATATGAGAGATGTGTGTGCATGCATGGCCATAGCGATAATTGGCCCGTTTATTTTGGCCCCAGGAAATGTAGAATTAGCGTCAGTTTTTCCATTTGGCTCAGAAAGCAGGAAAACAGAGTCAACACAGCAAGAAGTGTGTGCTTGCTGGTCTTCGGTGGAATGACTAACCGGCTCCAGTTACGCTATATGGTACATCCAGACCACATGGTGGTTTTTCGCCAACAACCACTTACATTTTTCTGTGTGACTGAGCGTATGGTTCCTCATGATCTGCTCAGAGATGACACCGTGACGATCAAAGATATTTCCAGTCTACTTTGTCCATAAGCTGCTGTTGCACACACAGCTACAACAGTTTTCCATTACAAATCACATAACACACATAACATGAATGAAGGTCTGGAGTCACTGTACTAACGCATCAAAGGACTGTGAAGGTCCAGTATTCCGTCAAGAACAATACAGTATATAGTAGGGCTGGGCAATTATACAATCACGATTAGTGATCGTGATTAAATTCAGTTTGATTACGATGATCAGCTTTGGGCATATTTACTCGATCACGTGTATTACATGCGGTAGAAGGTGCACGACAACTGCCAATCAGAATCCACCTTTCCTGCACCGCTGCGAGTTAACGTGAGCTTATCAGAGAAGGTAGCCTAAAACTAGGAGACAGCAGAATGGCCGAAGGT
>JABJVR010021556.1:0-38579 GCA_025773905.1 Chitala chitala
TGGACTGTGGGAGGAAACCGGAGCACCCGGAAAAAACCCACCAAGCACAGGGAGAACATGCAAACTCCACGCACACACACCCAAGGCGGGAATTGAGCCCCAGGCTTGGAGGTGCGCGGCGACAGCGCTAACCACCACGCCGCCCTAACGTCTAACTTATTCTCTCTATTACTCTTTATATATCTCTGGCTCACTACTGCCATCTACTGATGAGCTAACAACATCCTTTACTAGGATACTACAGTGATGTTAACTTTACTGATTGTTAATGGTTAGTTCTTTATTAATAAATGTGGCATCGCTTAATGGCATATTTCATAAATCTTGTGTTCAGGATTTTTTTTTGGGTGATATATCTTTCGGCTTCGGTTTCGGCCGAAAGTGTACTTAAACTTTCGGCTTTGGCTTCGGCTTCGGTTTCGGCCGAAACCAATGAAATCAATTTCGGTCGGTCTCTAATTTAAACCCATATGTACATTATCTGAGCGTCAAAATACATTTGCAGTCGGGTACAGGATTACAATCTATCCTAACAGAATTAAATTTTACGTAGAAATGATAAAAATAATATTTTTCATTTATAACAAACTTTTTCTTTAAAAGTTTGCAACACAACAATGCACTTTCTGTAAATAATTAACTTAAATAATAATCGGCGCTTCTTACCCAACGTACCCTCAGCAATGCGTAGTTGCACTGTGAGGGGGAAAGGGAAAGTAGGGTCACAAAAAAACGGGAATTACCGGACTACGAAAGGAGCAAAAAGGGCAATGTGCTATAAATAACAGAAATATCTTGATGGGGTAAAATTCACAACACAAAACTGGGGTATAATTCTCTCAAAATTTTGACAATGTTAACTACAATTTTAACTCCGTTACATATGCGATGTTGGAAATATTACGTTGCTTTTCTGTGAATTATGCAGTACCCAGTCTCTTTACAGCTTTCAAATACATTTATATGTATATACACACAAAAGAAAAAGGGGCCCAATTTTGAATACTGTGATACACATAGTCTGCATTTTTGAAATTGTGATTTTACACAGTTAGTTTTAACACACTGCTGTATAGCTGTTGCTTTGGGCATGTATCTTCACTAGTGAAAGGCAACATCAAAATCAGCCTCAACTGACTGTTTTCTAGGCCAGAAGCTGAAAACACACCTTCAAATATTTTGAAGAAAACTTTGATTTCATGCTCATCAACATTTTTCTTCTTTGCTTCCTTTCTCTCCACCTTCATGTCACGGTGCCAAAAAGGGTTAAATTTTTTACTATATATGTATTGTACAAACCATATAGCCTATGTTTGGTTCTGGGTGGCAACAAAGCCTGATTTGGTGCTTGTTCTCATACGCACTCTTCCAAGATGTGTGATTTATAACATGGAAATTGTGTGCTTTTGTTCATACACCAAGTTTTATAAATGAGTTTTTTGTGGATGCAAGTTTATCATTTTTCTCTTACACACACTTTCACATTAGAATTCACACAAAGTTTTATCATCGAGGTCCCAGGTACTCCAGTTCTAAGTTCTGAGACATTGAGCAATCAAAATATTGCCTGTGTGGTGATCTGCTGGATTCTGTGAAATTAGTCTTTAGTTTTGTTTTTTATTAGTTATCAGTTTTCAGTGGTCTGAGTTTTAATTTTTTTTTTTTATGGGCCATGATCCTCTTTTTGTGCTGCTGCAGTTGTTGATGTGGGTTTCTCTGATCTGGATTTTTGTTCTGTCATACTATTTCTACTGCACTTTCTGGCTTATTAAAATAGCAACTATTAGCTACTATACAAAGCTTAACAATTACTCATTAAAATCTAAAACAATACAGAACACTTTCAAGTGAGAGACATACAAATTGTGTGGATGACATAGCACAATTAAACGTAACACAGCTGTGTCTGATAAAATGTAACTAGTCCTGGTGTCTTAATAACCTTATTTTTATACTATCTGCACATGGATCAGTGTAGAAATTCTTTCAAAATGCCACATACTGGATGTGAGATGTGTAATATTACTATTAGGGTTGTACTTGTGATAATGGAGCACATCAAATAGGTTTGCTGATGCAAGTACTGGAATAATTTGTTATCAATGAAAATAAAAACACAAGAAACAGACAATAAAGAACTAAACACCCTCCATCTTACATCCTTGCTCATACAAGGTCATGCAGGTGTTACACACAGAGATATGCTGTCTGGACCCCAGCGTCAGGCTTGTGCTGCACATGTGCTCTGAAAGCAAAATGTATAAAGCAATGGTATTGTATTCTCAAATGTGTATGTGTGTGTGTGTGTGTGTGTGTGTGTGTGTGTGTGTGTGTGTGTGTGTGTGTGTGTGTGTGTGTGTGTGTGTGAATACGTTTATGAATATAAAATGGAGATGTTTTCAAAACCTTTTTTTGAAATCCTTTTCTCAATAAAATCAGACCTGTGCTGCTATTTTCTGTAAAGTGAAGGTTAAAACTGAAGACTCATCTCTCCAGGGAACACCTCAGTATTTGAACCTCATCAGCTCTGCTTCTTCTTTGCTCCAATGTTTAAATGCTTTTTTTTTGCTTTGTTTATTTATCCTTTTTGTCATTGCTAATTTAACTTTTTGCCTTTTTTGTTAATTTGAACTCGGTCTTGCTTAACTGAATCTTATGCACATTTGAGTATAGGGCAGCGCTTACAGTTAGCTAGATTCTCAGCTATTGTCTGACCTTGTTTTTAATATGCACATGTACTCTTACTCATTTAGTCGCTAAGGACAAAGGTGTCTGCTAAATGAATAAATATTAAAGATACAGAGCAGAAGCTGATGTTTGAAGAATTTTATATGTTTGTTCTGAAACCAAAGCATTCAGAGGTGGGTTTTCATGTGAATTATACTCCTTCCACCATAAGTCTCTTGGCTTTTTCAAGTGTCTCCTGGTCTGGTCTCCAGCTCTCCAAGTTTCCTTACATGCCATAACAGGGCAACAAAAAGAAAGCTCCTATTTTCAAAGAGCCCCTCCACCCCACTAATGACAAACCATTGGACCACAGTGTGCAGTCCTGCTGTTGTCTTCAATGGTGGCCAACTGGGCATCACCATCCAGATGTTGGGATGTCTTCTGGCCCTCTCTGCTTCTCCAGGTGTTCAGCAATTGTTCACAGTACTCAAGGGAGCACATGAGAGAACTGGTTTATGCAAAGTGACCACATCTAGGGATTATAGACCAGATCCTTCAGAAGGAGCAGAGTTAGCGATGAACAAACCAGCAACATTCCAACTTTTTACATCTATGGCAATTTAGAAAACAATTTATAGGAAATAGACATCTGAGCTCATCTTGCTGGAGTTACTTTCACACAATAACTGCCAGTCAGTTGCATTTCAATGGGATTGATGGACATCATTGTGGTTTTACAAAAAGACAGGCTTTCATCCAGATGTGTAAAGTTCAAGTTGGGTGGTTGTCAGATTTAGCTCATACATATGGAAATTTCAGATCAAGCAGTGGAAGCTCAGTGGTTAATGCGTTTGCGTTATATCTCTGGGGGCAGGGATTCAAATCCCAGTCGCTGTGGTCCTACAAGAGGGTTTATTTTAAAAGGCCTTTATTTGGAAAAGATCCTCTTGTATCCTCCATCACAACAATATACAACCCAACATTCGGTACAGCTATACACTGTTACCATATTTTTCGATGTTTTAAAATCCATACCTTACTCTATTGTAATTTTAAATATAATGTTCCTGCAGCAAATGAAACTTGGGCGAAGTACGTAATCCCATCCTGTTATAAATACAAGTGTGCACAAGAAGGCATAGTACTGACGGTTTTATTCAAAGATGATAAACTGTATGTTGGAAAAGGTTCACTTAAATGCGCTCGTCTGTTACACTAGGGTACTTTGGGACACTCACACTACGTACGAATTGAAATGCAACCATAATCCGTCTGAAAAAGTAAAAATTGAAGTTTAACGTTTTTTTATAATTAATTTTTTTTCGGGTAATATCTTATTGCCTGATTCTGATTACTGTTCAAATTTGGCCATTTTGCTTTAAAGCGTAAAGCCTGGCACATACTTTCAAAAATGTTCAAGTATAACTTTGTGCTTTAAAGTTTAGCTAACTTGATCTGCAGGTATTTTTATATCCACATCCGAATTTAGACGCCTCTTATCGTGTACATATTGTTGCAGAAATACGTAACGCTGTACGTCTAAATTTCCAACATTCATGTCGGAGGCGTGGCTTTTGTAAAATTCCCGCCCCCAGGAACCTCCTTAAGTTGTCCTGTAACTGCCCCTAGCTCTTGTTTTTTATTTCGTTCGACGGGCATTTCGCGCTATTTTTAGCATCTTTGGACTGACTCCAGATCCTGATATTTTATAAATTTATTTGGTATTTTTCCTGTATGTATATCGTCTAAGTTTGGCTGTGTTTTTATTTCCGCTGTCCCTCTGCAGTTAAGTTTGGGTTGGGCTGTGCGTTGGTTTCCTCAGCCACACTTAGTTGTTTTAAACTAAAGCCTTCAAATCGCGTATACTGCCGGGCAGGCGGAGTGTCAGGGATATTTTTTTCCTGTTTTAAGCAGAGGACGTTTCCAAGGGGGTGGGGGGGAGACGGCGAGATAGGCTGCGAAATACAACCAAGACTGTTGGCAAGAGCTAAAACGGCCTTGTTGGGATGTAAGTGAATGGCTGCCTTTTTGTATTGGGCAGCTTGGCTACATTTTTGCCTTTTTTAAAACGCCACAAGATGAAAAAACGTGCCTTTCAACAGCCTAAACAACATATCTGATGCGCGTTTTTCTTGTTGAAGGGGTGCATTTTGCACGCTTCCGCGGTCGTTTGCCAGCAGCAGCTGGAAATTGTGTTGGCTCAGGAAACCTTGCTGAATTGGATCACAGTTGGATGTGTTGCAAGTACCAGGCGGCTTGGGTATCGCGTTGTTTGTTTATATTGATGACGACGTAGCGCCCGTACCTGCTGAGTTGCGATGGCTGAGTTGTTTATACATTTTCAGTGGCTGCAAGTTAAAGTGCTCTTCGTGGCTTCTTTAAGTAGCATGTTTAATGTCTGATGACAGGTCATGTTTTGGTGTTTTCTCATTTGGTGTAAGTGGTTGAAGTAGTACGTGCTGCTTAAATCCCAAGTTGAATTTTTCGCTAGCTTGTCCGGCTGTCTTACATAAATATTGATCCAAGTAGCTGAGCAGCGTGATTCAGGTGCATTGAACGTGTATGCAGCCACCTCGCTGGTACTTCAGTGTGCTTGTCCTGTCTCTGCTTTTACTCATGTCCTTGAAGGGGTTGGTTACCTGTTGTGTATTTTGGTATGTATATCTGTAAAGTCAAATTTGTGTGAAAGCACATGGATGGAAAATCTCCAGTCTGCGTGACTGTCCCGTCCCGTCCCAGTATTGCTGGTACCGGTGAAGTTTGGCGCGCGCTTTCCCTTTTCCACCTTTTTCAAACGCAAAGGATAAGCAGTTCATGCAAATGACGTTTTATGAAATGTATAGTCTGATTTCTTTACCGGCGTCACGTGCAGCGCGGTGCTATGCAGTGTGGTATGTTTATAACATTTGAACGCCATTTACCATCTCTTGTGTTTTTATTGCACTTAAGTTGGTAGCGGATACATTTTCGTGTTAAAACGCGCGCCATCGCGAGACTTTGACGTCCGGGCTTCAGTGGGCTTTTCCATCACTGTACTAGTTTTCCTCTTGTAATTGCGCTTGTGTGTGTGCGCGCGCGCGCCAGGGAAGTGCTGTCTAAGGATCATTTAGATGGATTCTGTAATCTTAAAGCATTTTGATTGAGGCTGACCTTGTCGGCCTTTCGTTTCATTTGCGTTTATACGTGGAATGAAGTTGGTTGAACCTTTTAATTCTCTGCTTTACCTTGAGTTGTAACTAAATTACGTAGCAAATGTGGTTTGAGAAACAATATATTAAAGTCATTAAAACTTTTAATCTGTTTTAATTTCGCGTTTATTATAGTGCACATTTAACAGTACGGTTTCTTTTTCTTTCAGAATTAAACCATGAGTGACTCGGGTGCGAAGGCCAATCAAGCAGCCTCTCAGAAAGACAAAGAAGGTACAGAGAAGAGAGGGCGAGGTCGACCTCGTAAACGCCCTCAGGTAAAAAAAAAAAAAAAAAAAAACAATAGTTAAGTAATAAGAGATCTCATGTGTTAGTTAGTGTGGGATGCCAGCTCAATGCTTCATGCCTCACTATACCCTAAACCAGTGTTGTCCACACCCACAGTTTTGTCATGATCAAGAGAAATTGCCCCTTGTTTGACTTTATTTGCGAATGTAGCACAACAAAACTGGACATGCACAGTAGAATATATGCTTCGAGGGTCATTCCTAATTTTTTTTTTTTTTAGCTATAAGAAAGCAGTCTAAATGCTTCTCGGTGTAGAGTGAGTTGTCAACTGCAAGCTTTGATCCACCTGGGAGGCCATGCAAAATTATAGCCTACTTACATGAGGAGTAATACTCTTTCAAGTTTTACCATGCTAATGTTTTATTTGAGCTCAATATGCTGTTGGGAAGGAGGAACTGTGGACAGTGTGTAATGAGCTGTTTTCTTTGAACATGGTGGGTAGTAATCAAGAAAAATTAGTGTTTTTGGGTGGCATAATCCAAAATTAGGGAGGCAGTGACTTAGTGGTGTCTAGGCTTTTCTGTCAACTTTCTTCCCGCAATCTTTTATTGTTGTTGTAATGGTGTTCATCTCTTTTTATGCTGTATGCAGATGTTCTCTGCTAGCACGTGAGATATGGAGGCGGACATTGGGTCTTTGTGTTTTGTTGGCAGCACTTTGGCCAGCTGCTGCTTGCACATTATACCTAATCTCAGGGGAAGGGCACGGGGCCAACGGGACATTTTGTGTTAAATGGCTGCTCAAGCTTTTTGAGTTGAGACTGGGTCTGACCTGGAGTGAGGCAATGGGAGCATAATACCTGAACATCCTCAGTTTTCTCATTATATGAGTTGGATTCTTATAGTGGAGTTCACTTCCAATGACCAGGTCATTAATCATGGAATATTAATTGGACTTCATGTTTCACACGATTGAATTGTACTGTCCTACATACTGTTTCTGCTACTATACAGTCCTGTATGAAATTGAATTATGGGAGAGGGTCGTTGTATTAACTTTGTCAGCTTGCACTACACTTGTGTGTAAACGCTGCCTTACTGTGGTAACAAAGGCGCACTGTTGTTGCAGATTTTGCCACTTCCTGACGGTGTTGTCATATGGGTACCATTCTTGTGTATGCCAAGCTTTACCAACTGAAATATCTGCCCAGTGAGCTGTACGTATGGATACAATCTAATATTTTTGTGTCTTAAAAATTTATCTGAATGTGAGTTTACAGGGTTTTAATTTTTAGAATGTTTTAAATGTAATTGTAATGCTTATTTAGGTAGTTAGGCTTGGTTTGTAATGAGGTCTTGCAAGTACTGTGTTCGTATTAAGATTTTCATTATTAATGCATGAATTGGCTTGCGTGCTTGGCCCTGTTGTTCAGCAGAGTGTTGCTGAGTTTGTGCTGTACAGTTTTCTGATTATGGTGGCCTTGTAAGTTTTCACCGGTTTGACTTTGACTAAGCATGTCTTAACTTTCAACACATTTCTCCAGAACTGTGCTGGGGCCTTTTCATTGTGGTGCTTCAGATTTCATGTTCAATCATTACCACAGAGTAGTGAAATTGTAACTTATCTAAAATGCATTTTATTTCTGTGTTTAGCACCAACGGTGAACTTGAGATTGCTGTTGGTCATTCCGTATCAAGTTACGCGGAAGTCACCGGGTCACCCCAGCCTCACCCTGAAAATTTTGAAAAAATTCATGTTGACAGGCCTGCAATAAGTATGGTCAGATCCAGAATATTAGGTCAATACAAGTAAAGGTTGGCAAGTTATGGCATTTTGAAAATTGAGTTTTCAAATTAATTTGAGGCCTTAAAATGGCTATATCTAGCTTCAAAAATTGGACACGGGCTGAAAATTTCAATAACTAAATGAAATGGGCATCCTGTTTTTATAGACACTGAAGAAAAATGGTTGATATGAAACATACACAGGTGATACTTCTGATGTTTATGATAGAAGCTGAGATGCATGTCCTAAGCTTGAAACAAAGCAAAACTTCAAAATGGAATTTTGAAAATCAACTTTTTATCTGAAAAAAATAAACGTTATCATGGTAATATTTGGAATTTTTACATCTTATTTTTCCAAATGGCTGTTGAGATGTTGCTCAGGTCAACATCTGAATCTGGCTGGTTTAATACAGAATGATCCTGTCTTTATTATACAAACTTCTGCAAACTTTTGTATGGGTTTACTCAGTATGACTTCTATACAGTTGAGCATTCAAAAGTGCATCTCTGTGTGGGCTGCTGGTTGTATCATGAATAAAGGATCCTCCCAGACACTCTTGCTCGGTGTAGAGCTTGTTGTCGGACCACTTGGCTTTTGCAGTTAATGGGACTTGGCAGTGCAGGGCAGCGTGCCACCTGTTGGTGTCCGACGAGCAGCAGGTGTTTGTTGCACCGACCTTGAACAGTGTCCCCTTTGTGCTGTATCCCGAGGAAAATGCTTTGTGCTTTGTCTGACAGGCAGCCCTGTGTGCTCCAGGGCAAACGGAGGGCCTGCCACACTCAACTTTTGCCACTCAGTCTCTCCCCCATTTACCCTGCCCCTCCCAGCTCTTTTTTTTTTTTTTTTTTTTTTCCCTCTCCCATCCCCCCCTGCTGAAAAGGTAGAGGATTGATAATTTATTTTTCAAAAAATTGTTGGTTTGCACTACTGGTGCGCATCTGCTCTTGGCCCGTTTTTCATAAACACGAAGGCTGACGCACAATTAATTGGTTTGTCCATAGGAGGCCAGTGGCTCCCCGAGCCCAAAGAGACCCCGAGGCAGACCAAAGGGTAGCAAAAACAAGGCCACCACTAAGGCCAAGGTACGTCTGGTCCATTCGTGCTCCAGTGCCATCTCATGCCACCTCCATTTGCACCACCTAAACCTCCTTTAGGTGTGGCATCTGAGATCCCGTGTTATACACAGACAGTCACAAACCTCCTGTTATGAAGCGCTGTTCCAGTGTCCAATTGCGTGCTGCTAGATGCTACCAGGCCTGTGTCTGTATCATTTTTGTTTGGCTGCATTTTTTCCAGTGTGCTTTAACGGTTTCGCTGCGATGGCGCACAATCAGTCGTTGTTGCCCTTCTCGTGTCGTCACATGCCAAATGGCTTAATAAACTGTATATACATTGAAAGTATATGTAGATTTTGCCAAATGGAGGGGTGTATGTGAAACGGTAACTTTTCTGGCAGCAATGAATGGCCTTTACGTTAAATACATGTTCCAGGTATGTGTTGTATCAGAGTTGGCCAGTTTTTTTTAGGTAAAATGGTCAACTATCAGTGGAAACTGATTTCAAGAAACCGTTGAACAGCTCATACTAATTGTTGTAAAGCTTTGTTTCTCCCCTCAGTGCAGACTTGGTCCTAAGTTCTGTAACATTGTACACCAAATAAAAGAGATGCTGTTCATTAATTAGCACCTTTTTTGACCCAACAGAAAGCGGCAAAGTCTGAGGTGGGAAAAGGCAGAGGGAGACCCAAAAAAGAGGTAAAATCAGTGTCGTGCAGAATGATATTGCAATATTTCAAATATCCTTGTCGTAGAAGCCATTTACAGTTTCTTTTCCCTTAAAGAAGTAGGATACTGTGGAAGACTGGTACTTTTATTGGCAATAGGTTTTTCAGGGCGGAACGTAGTTGGGGGGGGAGGGGGGTGACAGATGGGCCCTACTGTTATTGGTCAACACACAGAGGAATTACCCAGCAACATCTCTCAGCTTTGTTTCTCTGAAGAGACTCTAACATCAGCTCTCTACAAGTTAATCGTTTACTGCTATTTGTACCGAACCTGAAATTGAGTATTGCCATTATGTTTATTTCTTGTTTAAAAGTTTACCAGACCAAGTCCTTTGCCAAAGAGCACCCTCCAGTGGAATGTAATACCCTCCTTCCAGCTAGCTGTGCTCTCAGAGACAGATGAACATGGCAGGAGCCTGTGTGAATGTACAGAGGAGAAGGCACAGATCATGTGTGTGGAACCATGCTTTCTGGCTCTGATACGGCATTATCTTTGCATCATTTGGAAAGTAATTCAGCCTCTAAACTACTTAAAACCAGACTTCATATATGATGGTTGCACCTCTTGCTGTGGCAACCTTGAAAAACCTTTGTTTGGCTGCTTATCAGGAGGACCCCCCCACCTGGCAAGGGGAACAGATCAGAATGCCAAGTGGTAGCAGTTTTTTTTTTTTTTTTTTTTTATGAGTTTGTTGACTAACCCTGGTTCTGAATGTGTTTTTTAAATTTATTTGTTTATTTACTTACCAAAGCAGATGCCTGATTAAATCTTTGGGTTTAACTCCACATGCAGGCAGGAAATGTGAGCTTCCATTGAAGGTTCTGCTTTTAAAGGCAAACAGGCTCCCTGTGTGGACTGTGCAATGATTAATGGAAGTGTGAAGGCTTTTTTTTTTTTGTGAACATGCAAGAGAGTCATAGTAAATAACATTTTAATATTGACTGGCTATTCTAATATTTTAAATTAGTCTTAAATCAGGGTTTCCCAACCTCTGGGTTTTTTTTTTTTTTTTTTTGGAGGGGGGTGGTTATTGTGTTTGACATCAATTGCCAAGTGATATTTTAAATTTTTGTTTTTTCCTCTTCAGTCTTCAAGTAAAATAATTTTGAACACCACTGAAACTGTTCACAAATACACAGGCAGCAGTTTTTCCTCTGTTACCACTTAGTGGTTGTTCATGGGTTTGATCAGTTGTGCCCATAGATGTACGCACATTCGTAAGTAAACACTGATAAACCTCGAGTCTAGCCACATCTGCCTGTAGATGCTTGATGAATGAGGCCCCTGGGTGTGTCTTTTAGTACATGAGTTCATGGCTCTGATTGTAGCTGTTGCTGTCTGAAGTGACCACACGTGGTCTGTTTTTTTTTTTTTTATTTTTTTTTTTTTATTTTTTTTTATTTTTAGGAGAAGGATCAGCCATCCCAGGAATCTCCAGAAGAGGAAGAAGAGGAGGATGAGGAGGAGGAAGAGCAGTAGCTGGCTTCTTAACTTGCTACCTCAAGTTTGAACTTGCTATTCAGAGCTGGACTGAAACCCCATCCCACCCATCCTCATATTTTATTCCCTGCGGTCCCATTTGGATTTTCTCTGCCTCCGCTTGGTCTGACAGGAAGGCACATCATTGACATCCACCTTCTTTCTGCTACAGCACTGGAAAAAAAGAAAAAACTGACACAAGATGGTCAACAACCATTCTGTACATAAGGATAACTGGTGAATGCACGTTGAGTTTCCTAATGACTTCTGGATGTATTGCAAATGGTCATTTATACTGGACAAAGGTGCACCTACATACTCTGTGGTGTGGTACTTTAGTGAATCCTTTCCATATGCTTTCTTTAGGCTAGCATATGGTAAAATCTGATCTTGCCTGTTTTACAGTTTTTTTTTTTTTTTTTTTTTTTTTTTTTTTTTTTTTTTTTTTTTTTTTGGTCAATGTGCAAATCCTTTACTTTTGTAGTTCTCCCCCACTCGTGTAATGAAAGAAACAGTAGGATTTCGCTACACAGATTAATTGTGACTAAGTTTTTAAAATGGGCTGCTCATTGTAGGAGTTGGATGGCTTTTAATTGTACTATTCTAGTTCTGTACCCATTGCAGTTGTTGATGAATGGTAACAGTGCCTATGTATTTGTGCTCAATAGTTTCAGTGGTGTCCTCTGCATTTGTTCTAGTACTGCATACAATAACACAAACGCAGGTTAAGTTGGTGGGAGTTTGACAGTAGTGGCCCTTTCTTATGAATTTGGTCCCACACCTGTAGACTTGGCCCCCATATGCTGGCAAAGGGGGTACATGGTTTCCTTCAGGCTTGGAAAAGACTATAGCAGCGTGTGTTCCTGCTGGTCTTGTGAAAGCTCACACTGGGCCTTGCCAACAGGGGAGCCTGGGTGAGAAGCATTCACGTTCTGCAGTCTGCTCTGTGCTCCTGCTTAAAGCCCTTTACAGTGTCGCTATTCTGTAAATATTTAGAATTTTTTTTTTTCCCCCCCCTAAGTGGGAAATGCAGAAACCGTTTTAGAATTTTTGTGTCTGCGTGAAGGTCAGTTTGCTTTTTGTACTTTTCTCAGTCGGGTAACCTTTGCTCTTGGTCCCAGATTTGTGGATCTCTCCCCCAAGTCGAATGCTGCTACAAACCGTTATGACGCCTGAACTGCTAAAGGGCTCTGCAGGCTCCGCATACCTCACTGTAAACCTTGACCTGACCGGTTCAATGTCCCATCTGGGCAAAGGGCAAAACGGGGACCGCGTACTGCAGCGTGTCTTCAGCTTGCTGGAGTTCATGATTTTTCCTCTCCCTTTTTTGTGTGTTGATCTAAAGACTGGCCTATTGCCTTTTCACAACACTAGGCAGTCGCGCTGTCGTACATAATGGCATTTTTTAAATGGAAACCTGAAACTGCGTTTTAAGAAGCAAAAATAACTGTCAGGGAGAAACCTTTTTGTGAGCATGTTCACTGACTGACTGGTTTTCGCTTGTCTCCTATGCACTGAGATGCTGTGTTCCTGGTCAGAACTTACCGATTACATCTGATGCATTTTTTTTTTTTTTTTTCTTCCCCCCCTTCTTCTCCCCTCCTCCCTCTCTCCTCTTGGACCTGTCCCAGAAAGTGGGCTCAGATTAAGTTTTTGTTGTTTTTTTCAGATGTCAGCCCTGTTCTTTGTCAAATGGTAGATCATCCCTGGCTTTTCTGGACATAGAAGTCAAAGCATTAACACAGCATAAGCTATGCTGGTCAACTGTTCCTCAGTGGGGCATTTCTAGTTGTCATGACTTGTGTTAGTGTTGCTTGGAGATCAGCTTTCCAAAAGTGTGGTAGTCCTCTTGGAGCCATGAGTCAACTTTTAACTCTTTGTCAGATCTGATGTGGGGAAGTGGTACTCACTCCACATAAAGCAGCAGTGTTTTATCTTGTGTAGAATTCTCAATTGATTTAATAGCTGCTATAAACGTTAGTCTACATGAGGTGTTATTGTTAAAGCCTAACCTAGAGTTTGACAGTACCCTGCTGTGAAATCCCACCCCACACACGCATTTGGGAGTGACTACCAGTGTTCTGGAAACTCACTCTTATGCTGCTTTATTTTGTACCAGTTATGCCCCCATATAGTCTTTTTATTAGTTCTCACAGATTTGACATTTGACAGGTGACTTGTTACAGCTACACAAAACTGACATCATTACATTTTATAGTAGTTTCAGGTTGTGTGCTGCTCATTTGTGTTTGCTGAAAACTGGCATTTTTAGCAGGCCTTAGGGTTTTAGAGCAATCTGTTAGAGTTTGGGGCATAATTCCCCCCCACCTTTTAAGTGTCCATATCTGCTTTTAAACTTTTGTTCATTCCATGTACTATGGTGTCAGAACATGTCCTTTTACCGGTGTACAATAAAGAACTGACAGATGGTCAATACTGTGCATACCATTGTCCATTTTTGACCTATTACTACAGCTGCTGTTGCATTATCTTCTCTTGTATGCATGAGGGGAGGAGGGTCTGGTCAATTTTCTCCACTCCCAAGTGTGGCCAATGGAAACTTAATGTGTTGCAAGATTTCACCCTAAGGAAGTTCTTTAACAGGAGTGGAGATCAGTGCCAAGGGGGCGCTACCCACATCATGCAACGTTTCAAATAAAGTGCATAAGGAATGTACAGAGGTTCTTTGGGACAGCAGGGCAGTACTGTATTGTTTACCTGTTAACATTGACTGTACATAAGGATATTTGCCTAGATTAATTTAGCTGTTTATACATTTCATCTGCCCATTCATTACCTACATGCGTATTTTTTTTTTTTTTTTGCAGGCTTGTGGGTGGCTTGGAGCTGATTCCAGTCAGCTTCACATGTAAGGCAGTACACCGCATATGGGACAGAAATCTGTTGCAGGTGTGTACATGTCTCTCACACACATGCACGCACGCAGAGAGCACACCTTAGATTTTCCAAAGCACTTGGCCTGCATGATCTGACCATGGGTGGAAACCAGGAAAAAACCTACAAATACACAGGGAGAACATTTACACTCCACTCACTGTGCCAGGAGCCAAATTCAAACTCACAACCCTGGAGCTGTTGGGCACCAGAGCTGCCACCATCCCATCCCT
This sequence comes from Chitala chitala, assembly GCA_025773905.1. Taxonomy (NCBI): domain Eukaryota; kingdom Metazoa; phylum Chordata; class Actinopteri; order Osteoglossiformes; family Notopteridae; genus Chitala; species Chitala chitala. The sequence goes on from JABJVR010021556.1 coordinate 14,284, forward strand.
GTTCATCTTTATTTAACATGGGCCATGTACATGATGGTGAATGGCTGCTTCGGCTCATTTGAATACTTGATAAATATGTTTATACCCCATCCAACTGGAAGATTAATGGGTCCCTGCTGTTGCTTCAGAACTGCCATTAAGCACCATGACATTACTTGGGTATGTCTGCAGACTTACTGGATGATGCTGTGTTGGTGTTTTTTTTAAATAATATAATTGATCAAATGTTTCAACACAATTCAAAACCCCTATGATTTAATGGGTGTCGAAGTACTTTTTTTATAAATCAGATGAGCATTTGAGAATGCTCTCTTCACATATTTCAGTACTTTCATAACCCTTTTTAGTGAATCCACTGTACATTTCAAGGGCACATGTAAAGGCTCACGTGTCCTGCCACTGATAGCCTGTATAACACACATGCTGCACAATAAACATGGCCATGTTGTGTAAGGCTAATGTGCTTCTAATGATGTTAGACAATATATTTTTATTACTACCTTTAAATGGAAGATTATTAAATATCCAGTGAAATGATGCCTGAGGTAGACCATAAATATTGTCTTTCTCAGTCTTTCTACCAACAGTCTTTCACATTGCTACCTCAAGGTGGCACACTTGGTAAGATCCTACACTGCAGAAGCAAAAAAACTACTTTTGTAGGCTGTTTCTACAACACGTGTTTTGGTGACACACTTTTCCTTATTCCTGGCTAGTCTTTCTGTATCAAAAGTGAAATATTTGTCATATTAGTAACTCTTCTGCCTGTTGTTCATTATATTTTTATAACTAAGGTGACAGTCTGCATGTTCTTGCAGCAATGGTATGTTACTAGGGTCAGACAGCAGAAAAGTATTTTTAGCAACATTTTAGGCCCTGAATTGGAAATATTAGTGCAGACAAGTTTCACTTAAATTTCTGCAACATACATGCAGGATATAAAGAATATTCAGTTTGTCTGTGGAGCACACACAAACCACAAACCACTGAATGTTTTTTTTAATATGGAAACTGGCCAGTCCACAATCAGGGACTCCAGTGTAAAGTACCATTGGCCAGAGGTGCAGGGTTGGTGCTAGCATCCACTAAATCTTGCCCCCCCCCCCTTTCCCATATTTATTTTGTATTTATTTTTTTGCACCCCACAATCTCATTGTGCTCCCCAGCTTGTTTTAGAAATGTTATGAACACTCCTCTGCAGAGAACAACTAGCTCTGGAGAACAAGGGCTCCAGGTACTGGACATGTAACACAAAAACCGACATGTTTCCACACCATAGCTCTAAGTTACTCCAATAGGTTGGCACTGAACAAGAGTGAAAGTTGAGGGATGTCAAGAAGGCTTGTGTGTAACAGCAGGTACCTTTCAACTCTCTCAGGTCCATAAATGAATGGTCACATTTCTGCTTACTGCGGTACATTCATGTGTCACAGCAGTGTTGCATGTATAGCATTTAGGCCTCAGGCTGGATACATACCACTATCCCTTTTTTCAAAGCAGTCATATCTTAGTTGCTTCAGTTGTTTGTGGTTTTGAGGAATGTTTTCAAAGAATCTGGAAGGTTAGGTCTGTGTTCTGCTACTGAAAATTCCTGATTTTGAAAGGTCTACGTGGCAGAGTACATCTGTCATCAGTGTGAACTGTGCAGCAGAAAAATACAAACCTAAGTAAAAAAAAAAAAGCTTAACTGAAGTTTTTAACAAATTCTGCGTGCTCAGCTGTGTTGGCACCTCCATTCAGGGTGTACCCTGCCTTGAGTTCTGTGTTCCATGGGGTGGCTCCACACTCACCCCGATTCGAACTTCACCAACTAGTTTGAAAATGAATGAATGAGTAAATCAGCTTTGAAATAATTGTACAATACTTAATGTTTTGTCCCTGAATTTATTTTTTGGCTAATAAAAATATATATTAAATAACTTGTATGTAATACCAAGAGAACTAAGTAAAAAAAGATGGTGCTGAAAGGCAGGGTATGGGTTTCCATTACTGGCAGGGTTTCCCAGTACATGTCACCAGCTGATGGCAAACATGTTTCACATATGGCATGTATAGAAATACACTATGTAGTCCTGCTAGTGCTAACCGATATACTAAATAATCGTTATGCCACTTTATTATTCTGATGTAAACTGCTCTGCATTTAGTGTGATGTCGGGTATGAGTTCTCTCTTCAGACAGCATCCTGTTTGCGGTTTTATTAGTTATACCATCTTAAAGTTCACAAGCATCATCTCATGTCCTGGTAACCAGTGAATCTATAGGTGCCTATCTTAAATCTCTTGAATCTATAGAATCTATAGGTTCAAGAGATTTAAAATAGTACAAGTTGTCATCAGCACCTGATACCAGTTGAAGGTGTTCAAGACATGTTCCACACCTTTGTACATGCACATTTATGTATAATCTTAAAGAGACTGATAAGTTCTCTAGTAAGGAGAAGTTTTCATTTTGTTCCATAAATTGTGCAAATAACATTCTGGACAGCTGTTGAAATGTGACTCTTATTTTTAATTATATCCTGAAACATTTCCTAACCTCCTATTCTTCTGTGTTTATTTTTCTTCTCTGCCTCCTCACCAGAGTAACCTTCCTTGTTGCTGACGGGTTTTTTCCAGTCTTGACATTTAACTGCAGTGTTCCACAGTCACATATAAACAGCATATCTTCTATTATCATCTGTTCTAGTTATTCTATTGTATAGAACTACAGAGAAATCCAAAGTAACCTAAAATTATAAATATGAGCCCTGATACTGTATGTTCCTATTGTGCTGGTTCATTGCAGTTATATGGGTGCTTTGTTGGACCAAGAATCTTCCAATTTCCCAAAAATCCCAGCTACACAAGAAAAGATTAAATACGCTTCCCTTCTACAAAGCTGTAATTATAACCATGCCCCTGTCATTTTATTGGGAGGGTTTTAGACACTAACCATTTCCTTATTCTGTAACAAAAACCACCAGTGCAACTGAGGTGTTTTCGAGAAAAATTGAAATAGACACAAGTTTAGGAAACCTAATCTCAAGATTTGAAGAGTCATAATCTTTTTTTCTCTATACAGTATATATTGTTTTGGCATGGCTGTTATCAATTCTGTTTAATTCTGTGGTTAAAACTGAGATGTCTAGATTAAAAATTACAGTTACAGCAATCTCTATATGATCCCCCCTTATGGATTATTCCAAGGAAGGCAATTTTATATTTTTCTAAAACAGAATCTAGGGTAATTTAGGTTAATTTATTTATCTTTATATTTTATGTGCCATAACATCACCTGACCCCAGCAGGACCGAAAAAGCACACGTGACTTGTGTTAATCTTTTGTGCTTGTTGCACATAAACTGGAATAAGTATAACATCTTTACTTTGCAGTGCCAGTCTCACACCTTGTTGAAATGGCAGCTTTTTATGTTATGTTGCATCAATATAAATCATGTCAGACATTTTCCATCTTTATTGTGATCTTGCCACCAACAAAACTCAATTCAAAACCAACAGACTACGAGAAACAATTAAACTGATACTGTATATTCTAACACCATAGCACACGGTCTGTTGAGTCATTTTCAATTTGTAGACGCAAAATTCAATTTCCATCAGTGAAAAACGAGTTTTAAAATAATTTTTACTGTGCATGAGAGAGCAGACACAAATATTAATTTTCGGTGCAGCTGCATGCTTGTGGTGACCATGAGTGACAGTCCTCCCCCAGGGCCAGATTGCTGTTGGGGGGGGGGGCATTGTTTGCATAGCCTGGTGTCTAACAGCGAGGAGCAGACATTCAAGGCCGGGGGGGGGTGGGATGAGGTGGGGTGGGGTACTGCCCTGAGCTCTTGCCAGAATGACTCCCTCTGCATTCTCCTCTTTCCAGGAATACCAGCTCTCAGAATTACAGCACTGGTTTTGCCCAGCTCTCACCACCTACCAGTGGCTCTACCATGTTCAGTGCAGTGCAGCTTCAATGTAAACAGATAGCTCACTGTCACACCAGAAGCAGGGTTAGTGGAAATAGCTCTGGGACAGGCAGTGCTGAACGTATCCTTGGAACTTGGAGTAACTGATAAAGAGTGGCACAATGGAGGACGCGGCCCCTTAGCAGAAGAGGAAGGAGCCATGAGTCTGTAAGGAAGATGGGCCAAGCAAGCTGTATTAGCAGAATGAAGAATGTAAGAGATTTTTGAAAGGTTTATAATGTACCAGGACATCTGTATTTAACACTGCTTGTTCCCCCTAGCACAGATGCATGGGGACACACTGTGGACTATTCACTCTGAAATGGATGTAAACCTGAAATGAATGTGCATGTTGGTTCTTTAAACTCCATGACAAGGCATGAAAAATAATACATTAAAATCATTATGCAACCCTGCCCACCCTTCCCTCTTTCTCACCCACCCGCTTCAGATAAGCAGCCCATGTTCTCATAATTCCAGGGGAAGGGAGAAATTGATTCTGTAGGGGTAGCACTGAGCGGAATCAGTGTCAGAATAGGTCAGAACAAAGAACCCTTCTGCACGTTGGCTTTGCAATGTTTTTCCCTCACCCCTGTCTACTTGAGAACAAGGCTGCTTGCACGGTTTAAATTGATTCTTCTCAGTTTGCATACACTGAGGTGCAGAAGCTCTGCAATGTAGACACTAGGTCGATGGAAGGTTTTATAAAATGTCTCCACGTAGTGTATTCTTCTGCTCTTAATATATGTGAACACTGTGGCATTTTCTGCATTTCTGTAATATGTAGTGACAAAACTTGCTTTAATCAATTTTACTTTGAGTCACATTTTGTCATTTCTACCCTATGAATTCATGTGTCCAGGAGCTGTGGTCCACTTTGCTGTCTGTACATCTGATCACAATTGAAAAGTAAACACTTTTTTTTTTCCAATCTTTGATTTAACAATTTTGTGAAAATCATTAATGCAGAGGTAGAGTTAGATTTGTGTATGAATATTTGTGTATGGGCACTCACAAAAATCTGCTGGAGTTGTATCAATGCATAATCCATTTCTTTGCAATTTGTGCCACCCAGAATCTCTCCTCACTTATGGGAAACCAGGAGATAAACCTGTGAGGCAGGAAACCAACAGCCCTATTCCCTTCCTTCCACCCCCACACACAGTGAGTGGAGGCTTGCACTTGACCATAGCACGGTTGCTGTTGGCGATTATAGGCATATCTTTAAGACCAGCTTCACTGTGTTTTCACATTAATAAAATACTTTGTACACTGGAGATTCTCTCTGACTTTGTCCAGCTTGAAGAAAATGTAATACCATGGCTCAGGTATACTATAATGGAAAATTAAGACATGCTCATACTGTATTAGTCTTTGGAAATCCTTTTGTCATTAGTTATCAAATGTTTTGAATTTTATTTGTAATTATACAACAATTACTTCCAACCAAGGAATTTGTTTGATTTGATTGGAAAAGAGGCATTCTAAAAGTGCTGATGTATAGTGTAACAGCACTGGGACGTTTAAATAAGTATCACTCCACTTTACAAGTGTTTTGATAATCATTAGTTACACTAACTGTAATAAACAAATCAGAACATGTTGTTGCTTATTACTGTGAACTAATAAATGTCATTTGTAGAATTGTAGTATAATAGAAATATCACTCAAAGTCGTGCTGTTGTACTGAATATCAGCATGGCTGTGATGTCTTCAGGACTTGGCCTGCGACATCGTGCCTACAGCCACATCACAGCTGTACTGATATTCAGTACAACGGTCCCTCTCGTGTGATAACCCAAGGCTGGATTATTCTCTAAAACAGGATGACTAGCTCGGTAATTTGGGATAGCCTCATAATACAGCAGATGCTTCTCTGGACTGAGAGGAGCCAGCTGAAGAGGGTCAGGCATGTAATAAGGATGCCCCCTGGAAGATTGCCACTAGGGCTTTTCAAGGCACACCTCACTGGGCAGATGCCATGAGGTAGGCCCAAAATGCACTAGGGAGATTATATCTTCAGGACATGTTGGGAGCACCTCAGGATCCCTCAAATGTGACTTGACACAATTTCAGGTGAAAGGGAGGTCTGATCTGATCAGCTCACCCTACTGCTATTATCACCCTCATTTGGAAAGGCAAGTGGAAACTGACTGACTGAGATGGATTCCACCTCATCATGCTATGTACTGATTGTGTTTGGAATAACTGATGGATTTTACTTGATCATGAAATTGCTTTCAGGCTTTTGACAAGCTCATCCATTCATTTTCTTCTGCTTATCTGGGTCTGGGTCATGGGGACAGAGGTCTGAGCAGAGATGCCCAGACAGTCCTCTTCTCAGCCATCTCCTCCAGCTCCTCCATGGGGATACCCAAGCACTCCTAGGCCAGCCAAGAGATAAACTCTCTCCATCTACTCCTGAGTCTACCCCAGGGGCGTTTCCCTGTTGAACATGCCTGAAACAGATCCCTAGGAAGGTGTCCACAAGGCATCTTAGTCAGATGCTTGAATCACTTCTACTGACTCCTTTAAATGCAGAGAAGCAGTTACTGTACTTTGAGCTCCTTCAAAATGCCCAATGTCCCAGATCTTTACCCTCAAAAAGTTTCCCCAACTTGTATGTAGCCAAGTGACTCAATGGGTAGAACGTCAGGTTGAGATACAGAAGTCTCCTGGTTCAAATCCCTGCTTAGCCACCCGGTGTGTCCTTGAGCAAGACACCCTGCACTAGCTCGTTATAACAGACACAAAGTGTTGTAAGTTGCTTTGAATAAAAGCATCTGTTAAATGACTAATTTAATTTTCATTGTCAATATAAGGCCTGAAGACTGAAAAAACTGTTGATAGAAATACAGCTTCCAACCTTTGCATACAGCATACCTATCCTAAAAATCGGAAAAAAGGCTAGAAGTGTGATCCTGAAGTTTAAACACATCCTTTAATTCCCATCCCTCAAAGATAGGAACAACCACCCCAGTCTGCCAGTCTAGACACAATGTCGTTGACCTCCACAAAGTGTTGAAAAGACATGTCAGCTTAGACAATCCAAAAACATTAACAATATTCAGAAACTCAGAGCACGTCCACAACAGAGCACATAGAGATGCAACAGTTGTGCCCACCTGCTGTAAACAACATGGGCAAGTCCCTGTTTCCCCCTCCTGAATCGCCTGGTGGTTTGCCTGAATCCCTTTGAGGTAGAACAAAAATCTTTTTCACTAAGCTCCTCCCATACCCAAGTTTTTTCCTTTCCCAACTGTCACTGCCACACTCCACTTGGCTTGTTTGTATCTGTCAACTGCTTCTGGCATCCCACAGGCTAACCAAGCTCAAAAGACCTTTTTTCAGCCTGACAGCTCACTTTACCGTTGGAATCCATCAATGGTTTTTGAGAAGACTTGTCACTATGGAAGGCGCCAACAACCTTATCACCACTACCCCGTTCAGCCACCTCAACAATGGAGGCATGGAACACTGCCCATTCAAGTTCAATGTCTCCAGCTTCACTTGGAATACAAGTGAATCTTTGCCAAAGGTGAGAGTTGAAGACCTCCTGGACAGGACTTCTACCAAATGTTCCCAGCACCCCCTCACTACACATATGGACCTACTAGCACTGTCCAGCATATTCTCCCACCATCTGCTCCGACTCACCACATAGGTGGAGATCGACTGACAACTCAGCTTCTGTCATCAACTGAGTGTCCAGAACATACAGTTGACTGCATAGTTTATTATCAAACTGTGGCCTAGGGTGTGCAAATACAAGGTGTATTTATGAAAACCCTTATGTTCAAACATGGTGTTTGTTATGGACAAACTGTGATTATCACAGAAACCTAATAACAAACCAATGCAACGACAAAGGTTCCTCACAATCATCCCACCCCCCCTTTCAAGTTTCAAGTTGACTTTATTGTCATAACAACTATACAAGTACGTGTACAGTGATATGAAATTGTATTTTTGCCTGACCATGGTGCAACATAGACACCACAGGGACTATACACACGGGTGGGAGGGGTGCTACATATGATGAGTAATGTATAACTGCATTTGAAGACATTAAGAACAGTTGTGACAGTCAAACAGGACATTGCAAATGTTGCATTTTGCAAGTGAGGCATATGGTAAACAGTTTGTGAGGTAAGGCCGTGACACATTCTTACGTTCATCTAGAGGTTGCAGGTCAAAGTGCCCAGTGCATTGAGCAGCAGCAGGGAAATGAGAAGAACAAAGTGACAGGTGCTCAGGACAGCAATACACAATTATAGTTAATAATAAATAGTAATATGTAAAGTGCTACATGCAGTGTGAAAACGGTGGAACACGGTGTCCATCCAGCTGGATGACTGCACTGGGCATGTTAGTGTATTTAACCATGTCTTTGTGAAGATATAGATGCAGTCCCTAAAATCCTTTTGGTTTTCTTGTTACCATTGGAGCAGGTCTTGTTAATTGTTCAGAGAATTCACACTGGAGAGTAGAACTGATGTAGAACTGGAGAGCAGAACTGATGAAGATGGTTCTGTGACTGGGTTCACTCAGCAGACCAAGGCTCTTTTATCTGTTAGCTGGTCGGCTTGTAGACTGGCAATGTTAATGACACCTTAAGGCCAAGATCTACAAGACTGTCGTGTGGCCAGTCACCCTTTATGGTGCTGAGTATTGGCCAAAAAGCACGAAGCACGAACAAATGCTCAGCAGGATGGAAATGCGGATGCTACGATGGTCGCTTGGTTTGACCCGGTGGGATCAAGTCTCAAACAATGACATGCGACAGCTAATGGGCATGGCACCCATCCTGAACAAGATGCGAGAGGCACGCCTACGCTGGTTCGGCTATATCACGAGAAGCGACGAGGACTGAGTAGCCATGCGCCTAGATCCCCCTGGACGGGCGACCCCGTGGCAGGCCCAAGAAATGTTGGATGGACACTATACGCGAGGACATGCGCCTTGCCAACGCCGCACCCGAAGACACCCTGGATCGAACCAAATGACGGACGGCAAGCAGACAAGCGGACCCTGCACCAGCGCAGGATGGTCGAATGGCAACTGCCCCTGTGGTAATGCCTGACTAGTCGCTCAAGAAGAAGATGTTCGGTGTATAAGTTCAAACAACAGTTACAGTCTGCCCGACACAAAGTTGAAAGATGGTGACTCTCTCATTTACTGGAGTAAAATCCAATACTAGAGGGCTATAAGTACACCCACACCTGTTCTGTGGTTCTCACTCAGGGCAACTCCAAAATGGAAAACAGTCCAGCCTCTCTCCAGGTCTTTGGTTCCAGAGCCCGTGCTGTGCTTTGAGGTAAACTTAACTATAACTACACAGTATCTCTTCTCCTAACAAATAAAGTCTGGCTCCTTTTCCTTCTGAATTGGACAAATGGAATGTACTAAGTTTTTGCATCTGCATGTGTTTGCCTGACATGTTTCTGTAATGTCATTGGCAGGGTTCTTCCTGGATATAATTTTCTATGAGAAAAAATATCCCACCGGGTATAACGAGAATGGGATTTTTGGAAAAGCAATGGGAGAAAAAAAATATCATAACTCTGTGGCTACAAACACAAACAGACACAATCTAAATTCACTCATTTTCTGTTATACAGTATTCCGTTATGCACTGCACTGCATTCCGTTAAGAAGAGGGATCAGATATTGCACAGTCATCTAACCTTTTACTTAATGATAGAATATAGATCAGAATTGGGGCACATTCTGAGACAACCAAACAACACTGTTGACTGTGATAGAGACCATCAGGTGTTCTTTCACTAAGCAGGACTGTAGAGCGGATACACAAAAACACTGACACTGACTCCAAACTCCCCAACTTATGTTACCACCAACTCCGACTTCATGACTCAACATGACAAGATTAAACTCTCATTATCTTATTAATCATATAATAAATAATAACATAACCTGTTATATAACAGGGTACAGTAAGTAAAACTACATAATTGTATATAAAGCGAGACTAGTTAACTTATACTGCCTATATCCAAATCATACAGATATGGGTCCACAGGCCTAGCCTAGGCCCAAAAGTTGAACATTACTTTGAGGGCTGACTTATCCAGCAAATGTCCCAAACCAATACTACATCTCTAATTTTTGGGCCTCAATATATGCTGGGTCGACTTATACACCTACACAGACAGTACATTTACTATTTAATTGGAGTCAGTAAAAATGTATTAACTCTGACTTCGGTAACCCAAAAAATGCTTCTTACTCCAGTACCCAATAATTGCTTCCGACTCCATGGCTCCAACTCCAACTTCAACTGTTGATTTACATTGTCTCACATTCTGCTGTATTAAAATGCAAATTAAATGTTAAAATACATCTAGTTTGATGGTACAGTTTGTTAACATTGTTGTTACTATAAATTCTGTATATATTCATCATTATGATTAGTTGTATTTGTGTGAGATGGCCACGCATGTGTGTGTACTTGGGAGAGGGTTTGCTTCATTTTTGGGTAGATTGGTTCTGCACTAGATTCCTGATATTAATTTCAGTGTTGTCAATCAGGGTGTACCTTTGTTTGAGCAGAATTTTGATAAATAGATGTCTTGTAATCATATGGAAAACTGCCTGGCTGTTAGCCCTGACACACACACACACACACACACACACACACACACACACACACACACACAAGCATGTAATGATATACTCTTATGCTGTACATGCCATTGCATACACAGAGGTGTGTTGCACAGAATTTTCTTTGGTGGAATGGCCTCTGAAAACACCCGAGCCTCGGGGTTTCTCTATACCAGTAGCAAACTCCACACATCAGCAAATGCATTATTCCTGAAAATTCCTCTGAGTGCCACACACTCTTTACATAACAGCAATGTAAACTTATGTTCAGCCCTTTTAAAAATGTCACTGGGCTAAAACACAGTCCAGAATGTAAGAAATAATTACTTTGTGTTGTTCAGTTCAAGCCAAGTGCATTTCAATCAGTCATCCAGGGCAGAAAGAAGAAGTGGACAGCCTCAAAGGTGAGCAGGCAAGATTAATTTGGAGAAATCTTTTCCCACAATGCAATGGCCTCATGATGCTTTTATTCCCTCTTATTATTATAAAAGCAGCTCCACATAAATACGCTAACTAAATTCACAAAATAATTTTTATCACCTAAAGAGAGCGACCCTACTTTTGGCCCTTTGCTTCCTGATACAGGCACAAGAATGCTGACTCAATTAGGTATCTGGTTTCCTATCCCAGTGATCAGATGATATGCCTATTATAGTTAGACTGAAAGAAAGGTTCAGTCTAACACCCTTCAGAAAAGACATGGATTCCAAAAGCACCTGAAGGGATGTTTCCCAGCCCATTTCACTTTGACAGAGATGCAGTGATGATATCAGTGAATAAATGTGCAACACAGTAATACAGAGTTCACAAAAGAAAACAGTTTCATTTAACTTTTCGCAACTGTATATCATAAAATACAAAAGAGGCTACTATTATCTCACAGACAACCCTTTACTCAGCACTGACATCCACAGACATGATCATTGGAAACCAGTATTGGATTACAAAGCTGGTCTGTGTCATGCTAACAAAGATCGAGAGTGAAATATTTGCAAAAACTGTACCCCACCCACCAAAGCTGAAGGTCACCAGGCTGGAGGCAGCACACTCCGGGAATCTTCATAACAACAACACAAGTGAGTCAGTCCAGGAACTCCACTCTCCTACATACAATGGCTTGGCCTTCTCTCCACACACACACACACACACACACACACACACACACACACACACAGTTTCTATTTCTTGTTCCCTTCTGTTAGCCCAGGTCTACTCAAATCTGACTGAGTTGAGGGGGAAAAGAGGCAGCAGCCCAGAGACTTCAGTCTTACATATCTTCATATCAGTCAGGAGAGACTTGGACTGACACTTTATCTGGTACTGTCCACACAACAATTCATGTCAAGAATAAGCTCCACCCACATGTGGAGGGAGGCAAATAATCAGCTCAGTTCACGCTTTGGGTTGTCAATACAATTAGCTAAAGGAGCACTGAGCGGAACAGTACCAACACTATTAGGAGAACATTAGTGGTAAGAACAATAGAGGAAATGGGCCTTCAATATCTCCAGTGGCAGCATTTACCCATCTGTTTGTGAGGCCACCATTAAGTCCTACTGCGTCAGAGTAGTGCCAAAACCAGAATCACATGACCTTCCTCCAGTGTGGAATGGTTCAAGTACAAAGTTTCATTGACCATCAATGCACTTATGTTCAAAATAACCAGACACACATTGTTATATTTATCATACCAAGGTTCAGGCCTCATATATGTAAAGAGACAATCTAGAACTGAGCATAATATAGATAAAACATATTCAATAGCCATATCTGCAGTGTAATATTGTTATTAATTGTATACCACTATAAAAACTACATGTATGAAAATCAATATTAATATATTTTTCTGCATTCCATATAGATAATCAGTCAACACCTAAAATTTAAACTGCTAAGTCCTTAAGCAAAATGGTCATTAAATGAAAATGATGGAGCCTAGGTGTGACCGCGGCTGTGTTTAGGAGTTTACTTCAGCTTTCCAATATCTTTTATGATTTATGCCGCATAAAGTGGAAATTTTAAACGCCATTTTGTAACTTCTAATTCAAAGCTCTCTTTAAATCTGAACAAACTTTAGTTGTAAATGTGCGCATGGTTAGGAATTTTTTTTTATTACCGTCGTATTTGTGAATGGTCGCTTACCGAACTAGTTACACACTAAACAAAGGTTGTATACATTTTTTAAACAATATATAAATTAAATACTGAATTAAAGCTGGTATGTTTTTACTTGAATTACAATTCCTAATTCATTGTTCATAATTTACTAATAAAAACGTTTTCTATTACATATGCAATGTATTACTTGACAGCCCAATCAATATGAGCAAAGTGTTCACGTGGACTGTACTTTTGTTTTAATCAAATAAACTTCTTAAAACTACTGTAGTGAACTAGGTGAATCTACAGAACATGTGGTCTTGGCTGATGGTTTACAGAAGTGGCACCGTGTACGCAAATCCCTTTCCACGTATCTGCCTGGTCATTCAAAGATGAAAACAGTTCGGGGAATTATTCACAGCCAACGTCAGCGAGCATCAGTGTTGTTATAGCAAAAGCAGCGTTAGGAGACGGATAAGCATGTTTTTTTACAGATGGGACGTCTTTGTGCTGTTATGACGTGTTTGAGTCCTGGATAAAAGGATGAATCTTATCTTAGTTTATTGTGTTCGCTGTACTGAAAATTGGATGTACGTTTTACTGGAACGTGGAAGCGGAAGGTTGGGGAAATGGAGCTCTCTTTCTCTCTCTCTGTGTGTGTGTGTGTGTGTGTGTGTGTGTGTGGGCGCGCGCGCGCGCGGGGGTGGGGGGGCTTACAGATTTCTGTGCACTGGCGTTTAATTGCTCTTCTCAGAAACACATAAAAGGCTATGCGAATGCCTAAACCAGCTCCTTTCTGCCCCGCACGTCTATCCAATACCAAATACATTGTTTTTAGTTACAAGGGGGAAAAAACGTTTCCTGGAAATGCAGTGACCCGCTGCTGGAGCCATCTTGGGTCTAGAGAGCAGTTTAAAAGAGTTTAGAGTGCGCGTATGCATTTCAACAATGTGCCAAATCCCTGGTTGCTTGGAGAGCCGCAGTCCTCTATCGGTCCAGAGCTGGCCGACCGTAACCGGATTATGCCTGGGGAGCAGTATCCACAAAGCCTGAGATGTCTTCGCGTCTGCTGTCTGACGCAACATTAAACACCATTAAATGCTGTCTCCTACAACTTGGACGACCGTAACAGCGGAATCGCTCTATGTACTTTAAGATAAAGCGGGGATAAATCACTCAGTGGTGGAACAAAAACTCATTCTATTGCAATTACCTTAAACAATAAAGATAACGTCCAAGATAAAAACAATTATTTTCTTGCATTTGTTTAGGAAGGTGTATAATGCCATATTGGCATACAGTTGACTTTGACCACAAGGCTTACACGCATTTTCTTAACTCTACCGTATTCAACGAAGCATGTCTTTGTAACTGCAAGTTTTAATTAGAAACTAAAATTATGCCTTGCCAAAAATTCTCCTGAGTACAACATGTAAGTTCTATTCTGGACTATCTGACATAGAGAAAAAGGCTTTGTCACATGCATAACGTTACCTGGTCCAAACTCTGACCCGCTCGTATCTGTGTACCCTAGGTATTCGAGCAAAGTTGTGCTGTAACAGTTCTGTATAACAACATCAGTCAAAATTCTGGCTCACCCTAAGACTATTAGAGCAACTGCATTGTATGGCAAGCTAAACTAGCCTCCTGCTTCGTGAAAAGCTGAAATTCCATCCCTGCTGGTAGTCCTAATGCATGCCATGATGTGAAAACAAATTCTTGTAAAATGTGCACATACCTTCTAATAAAACAGAGAAATCCCTCATAATAAATTAAAATGCAAATTTACAAAAGTACAGCTTAAACATATTAATTAGATAAGCAATTTCTTACTCTAAATACATACATATGCCAAAAGCAGCCTACATTTATAATTGTAGGGAGAGTTTTAATGTTTATAATTTGCTTGATGCTGTATTTATTATCAGAATAACCTTTGGCCTGTTACTGATGCTATCAACACAGATATAATTGTAACAGTTATATATTCTATATGATTTTACAGCACAGTTGGCCAGCAATTTCCATGGACATTACACACCTTAAAATCAACCATGTGTGAAATAGGCAAACAGTGTTTAAGGGTTAGCCAGGCAAACAGAAAGGTGTGTATTTTGGAAAACCCCCTTCTACCGTCTTCCTCAGGCAAGTGTTGTGCTGTTTGAAAAGACAATCAAAAAGCAATCTTAATGTAAATCTCATGCACATAACCTTCTTCCAGAATTCTTCTTACAGACTTCTCTTTTGAAGTAATACAACAGTACAATTGCACAAACACTATAAGACATACTTCAAACCTGAATCAGTTAAAAATCTTTTAAAACGTCAAAGTAAATTCAAATTTTTTATTAAATTCTCCATTCTACTTTTGGTTATCGATTTTTGGTCATGTAAGTAAGCCTACAAAGGAAGAAATTTACTAGTAAGGTTTTTTAGATTCCATGGAAATGGCAGAAAATATGCAAAATTCAAACATTTAAAAACATACAGTGTAATGATTTTTGAATATAATACAAATATAATAATTATATCTGTACAAGCCTGGAAAACCGGTTTCTTAAATACATCTGGAGGGGAAAGGAATGTCTTATTTGAAAGTTCCTAATATTTTTCCAGCTGTTTATGAAGTAAGCCCACTTGTTTTGCACACGTAGATTTTAACAGCAATGGTTTGTTACAGCTAAATATTATCATTACTGCTTTTGTTCTGAATGACATGGTGAAAATATTACCCATTATTGCTTTTTGTTGTGGCACCTTTACAAAAAAAAAAAACACTGGGTTCACATCCACACAAAACGAGTGAGCAATTACATTGCCTCTAGTAATTATTACTTCAATACACTCCCATTCCTTTAAAATATTGTGTTGATTCAACGGGTACTTCAATTGTTGTTTCTTTTATTCCTATTAGTATGGCTTTATTTTATTGTAAGGTATGGAAAGTGTGACTACAACAGAGTAATTAATTTCATTTTTAATTTTCTACAGTAATATGAAAAGTGCTAATCCCAAATGTTTCCAGAGATTCTAATATTTACCACAAAATCACTATGGTCAAACTGTAATTTTCTGAAAATTCCCAAAGTTGTGCAACCCTACAGGAAAACCAAATTCTGTATGGGAAGTCACTGTACAATTCACTATTAAATTACAGTCCAAGAAATGCCACTTTTCAGAGCGAAGTCAATTAGACTGGAGAGGCAGTTTTTCAAATAGGTCCTCCTACTTTCTGTACATGGGTCACACCTACCCTATTGTGTCACATTATGTCACATCACAGTCTTTATATGAAGAACACTTTGCAGACTTTACTAAACTATAGGAATAAGTAACTTTGTCCTTGGTTTTATGCTTTGTAGTATGTCTTCATACCTGACACAGAGAATGCATTGGAGTGGAAACTGTTCTGTTTCTGTTCTTGGCATTGAAACCCAATTCGTTTGTGCCGACTCAACACAGTCCTTGAAAACACTGCACTAAGGAGACATTGCTGGCCCTGGGCCAGGCTCTGTGGCCGCTGTGCTAGGCTATGAAAGGATACTCCTTTAAGTAGGCCTTGAGCTGCCCAGGAAGGGGCAAGTCCTGGTGACTGTGAGAGTGGCGATTGATGGTGATGCGGCACAGGTGCTGCAGGCTGTGCACGGTCTTGCACAGAGGGCGTGTGAGCTTGAGCTGCAGGCTGCTGTCAGGGCTCTCCTCAACATGGGCAGGTGCAGCGCTGCAGGACGCTGCGGCGTAGTGCAGCACCAGCTCCACGGCACCAGCAAAGCGCCTCAGGCGGGGCCGCGCCACGGCCAGTGAGTCAAAACCGAAGGCCCCGGCTGAGTGCTCGATGCGCAGGTGTGTGGGGCCCAAGCTGGTCTTAACTGAGAGTGTCAGCAGGTAGTTTGGGTTCGAGCTGTCCCGCAGAAGGAACGTGCCCTCCAGGGCACCACTCAACACCTGCTTGGCCTGAGCTGCTGTTAGAGAGCCCCAGTACCAACCTGCATGGAAAAAAAAGAGAGCAAAGTCAGAGTTGGTGCGGGAGGGTCATAGAGATCCCTGCTGGGATTTAAAGTGGCCTGGCATATACCCCCCACTCTGCTGAAACACACGCATACTGGTACTTCCAGATGGTACCATTCTTAGTAATCCATTCTGAGAAAAAAAAAATTAAGACCTGTAACAGGAAGAAAACTTAAAAAGCTATCCTTCTTAGTTTTTCCATTTTGAAAGAAACAAAGCCAAGTATAATGATGCAAATTATCCATGGCTGGCTTTTAGCTTCAAGTAGCATTTGGTTAAGCACGAGATCAATATAAACATAAAAGCATCATTGTGAAGTGATTTATGAGTTTTAATTTGTCCTTTCAGATGTTGCATGTCTCTTCTAATCTCAAGCAGTTTGCCTTTTTACGGCCCAATAACCGATGGCTGGGGAATTCCACTTCCAAGGGGTAGTGTTGCTTTTCATGTTACCTGCTAGTCTTGCATCACTTCGTTCATGAGTTGATGTGTTTTAATTCCCAGGTAACACATCCATTTAAACAATTAGGAGGTGAAGAAGAATGGAAGCCAAGAAAAGAGAGAACTGGAGTGCTGTATTATTCCATAAACATTAATTCTTCACTTGAACAGAACTACTGGTGCCACGCTGTATACTTTTCTTCACATATATTAAATAAAAAATGTACAAGTAAATATTCCTTGATTGGCATTATAAATTATCAGTTTGAACTGTTTGAACTTGATTATCCTGTTTTAGCTTGACAAAAACTAGACAATTATGAATATGTTAGACATAAAAATTGTTTTAAAGAACTGTTGGAACCATTGATAGCTACAGTTTCTCTCTTTCAGCTGTTAAGCTCTTCTTTAAAAAAAAACTATTTAGATACTGGAAACCAAGTAACATGTTTCAAGCATAAAACCACATGACAATACAGGGTATAAGAAAATGTGTTCCTGTGTATCAAAGGAGAAAGGGCTGCACCCATAGTTCAGATACATGAAGACTAACCAGACTCTTGAAGTTGTGCCATGGCCCGCTTCACACAGATGGCATCCTCCAGGGAACCTCTTTGTCCCTGGACCATGCCATTGAGCTGAGCGAGCGGGCCGGGCTTCTCCACAGCAACATCCGGCAGGATCATGGGACTTGTGTTCACGGACACACTGGTGGACTTGTTCAGGAGGCACAGTGAAGGAGCCAAGGCACGCATCCGTTCCCTGGCCTGCAGTGTCTCTGTGGTGGCGTGTCGTGTCTGAGAAACACACTGCATGTGCTCCATTCACAGTCTACCTTGCAGGGGAAAGAGAAAACAAATATAGCTCGCACACACTCAGGTTGTCATATTATATTTTCCCTTGTAGCAAAAGTAAAATAATAATAATAAAAAAATATATTATTATTAATATTATAATTATTATAAACTCTAACGTGTGCTCCTCCACAGCTGTAAAACAACACTCTATTCATGTGATTTTTAATGCCATGTGCTCTTTAACCTCAAGCGTTTCTAAGCATTTGTAAGTATTTAATATTTTTTCTGCAACGTTGACATTATAGAATTTAGGCCACACTTAAAAAATATATATTATATTTATCACCGGTAAACATAGATGCTAAAGTGTAGCTTCTTCTTTTCCCATTTTTAATTTCTCACCCCTTTCTCAGACAAAAATATAATCATAAACTAAGGGTGCACCACTGCAACTTAAACGCATCACTAAAATAATGGCCTCATATATGTTTTTAAATATTGATATCATGCCTGATTTCTTTATTGAGTACATAAAACAATAATTGCAAAAAATAATAATAATAATAAATAAAAATCTACACTTCAGGCTTATCCATTCTGTGCTCAAGTATTAACTGTTAAAAAGCAACAACATAATCAGTAACGTCACAACTAGTTCTTTTACATATTTAGAAATGAAATTCTTCCCTTAAGATACATTCATGATTTTGGGGGGAGGGGTGTCAGCGCTGAGAAATAACATTTAGCTACGTAACGTGTTGTATGGATTTCTGGACGTGGTAGCGCTTGTACACCGCTATCAAAACTACGGCATTAATGTTTAACAACAGCGATTAAACGAGATTAATGTTCCACAAACTATAATACAACACATAAACACAATAATAACTATGAATGATTGTTTTCTGTAGCCTTAGGGGGGGAAAAACTGCATCTTACGTGTTGAATAATCCTTCAAAAGGGTGATGTAATTAATACTGATAAATATTTAAATACGACGCAACAATCTATTAAACGTAGCATAGAAAATGTATTGGATTCCGCACAAATGTCGCATGTAATATGTATGCTACAGTATGTAGTCTGTTCTACACACTATTTGTAACCTGCAGTACAAATATTTTCTCAAATATAGAAACATTATCATTATATTGGTACACATTATATAGACATGACATCCGATAATAACAACTGAGCAAAGAACATGCCAAGTCTTAATAAAAACATTAACTGATTTCAATTATCAAAAATGTATATGCATATGCCATTTCAATTCCCTTTATGTGAATTATATCGGTAGTATGCAATTTCTACTACGGTGTTGAACGCAAAGAGGCAAAATCTTATTATATACTTAAACATTTAACTTTAAATTGTACCTGTAACTTTTATTTTCGCGTTTAAGTGAAAAGAAATATATGAGACTGTTATGAAGACCAGCTCCCACCAGACTAAAACGGTGTTTAGCTGTGATCAGTCCGTGTTTACCGCTTATTCGCAGTGCGTTAATCTGGCAACACTAATATACAACATTAGCAATAAAATTACGCGTCGTGTAGTTGTTAAGCAAATGCAGTCCATTAAATCACTGCTTAATACTCAGTGGCCAACTCGTGCCGCTTTGAATGCGTTTTAAGATATTTTATTCAGAAATTATTTATAACCAAGAAAGCTCGCGAAAATTCTGGGTTCGTGTCCAATTAGATAATTACGAAAACACCCATTTCACTACCAAGACAATTCAAAATACTAAGCTTCTACTTTTTACATAAATGCATCATGTTGGTCGTTACTTAAAGCGTTATACGACGCCGTTCAATAAGAATAACTACCTCACCTCTTTCTCTTGCTCTTCATTGTGGTGAACAGTTTGACTGGAATACTGGGGTGCCCAAAAAGCGTAGAATTTCGGGTGTCTGACCGAACCCTACGTTTTTCTTCCCTTTGAACAGCCCAAGCAAGCAATAAAATCTATAATTACGAGTGAGTAGGCGACACGTATTGTCTATATAATAATTAACAGATGTATTTAGGGTATAATGGTTTAACAAGAAAAGTTGTCAAAGCCAACTGGAATTATGGACTACAAGACATACGTTTAAGGTTAACGGGTACTGTTTACATAGGTAGCCAGGCGGACAATAGATCTTTGGCAAACAAGTCGGTTTGTCAGCTTTTTCGTCGCATCGTCACTATTTCCTGAGAGCAAAAGAAACTAACATGGCAAGCTTCCACTGGCCATGTCCCTTTTATTCTTATTTTCGTACACTGAAATACATGTCGAAGAATACAGAATGTTTAATACATATATTTTAAAGCTATTCTATTTCCGGACCCCTCTCATTTGTCCTCATACGTCCCCGATTCCATGGACCTTTGCTTGCCTCCCGCCTACGGCAGCGCACCTCTTTCCAGGAACATTCCCAGAAAGGCAAGTCACATGGTATTGTCTTTGTTCTGGCATGGCTCTACCAATGGGCATCCCAGATGATGAGGTCATTTTTCTTGAAACTAAAATCATCGAACGGAGTGAAATCTAATACATGTATTTTATAAGTATGAAATATACATTTGAATGTTATAATATTCGGATGACATTTCTTATTGTTATTTAAATGTGGCTGAACGACAGATTCTCTTTCGTGACATTACTTTTTGCGATCATCAAATAGAGAAATGAAAACTGTTCATTTTTATAGCGGTAGTTTCTGAAATGCCGTTTTGTATTATATACACTTCACAAATTTCAGGATTAGCCTACCCGCCTTTTTCACTTATCTGCATCAGTGTAGTTACACGAAGTGCTTTGTGTTTTTTTTTTTTCTTTCTCAGTGCTGATATGTTTTGACTATCTAAATACTTATATATACATTTTTAACAAGCTATCTGTCGCATATTTCAGATGAGAACAGTGTGAAAATTAACTGTTCTAGACCATCTACCCTGTCTTGTTGACACAGATCTTAATTTTGGATTTAATATTTACTGTAACCATTGATTGTTTACCACAGCAATATCAAATCAATAAAATAAAAGGAAAAAAGCAGCTTTATCGTCACTGAGTGCATATGCATGTTACAATGAGATTTGTTTACTGCATTTAGCCTGTCCCCTGGGGGGGTAGTGGGCAGCCACATGCAGCACTCAGGAAACTATCATTTGAGTGTCTTGCTCAAGGAGGCACTTGGCAGCTGAGGTTCAAACTGGGAGGCTTCCACATCCCCTAGTCTGATGTTCTACCCATTGAACCACAGGGCCACCAAAAAGCTGTCAGCGGTAGGATAAAAACCTGGCAGCAGTAGAATGAAAATCTGGCAGTGGTGGGTTTTTTTTTGTAACAGTGAATAGAAATTGTGCAAACTACACGAATCCAGTGCAATGTAATATTATAAATTATTTACAATAATTTAATAATAAAGTCAATCACAAGCCTGGGTAAATGGGCAGGCTTGGGGACAGACCTGGCGACCTACCCTATAAAATGCTGGTCGGAAAAGTTTTATCAAAAGGCTTAGTGGGGAGAGCTGGCCCACAGAATCACTGAAAACCAGATACAACTGAACAAAATGCATCATTAGGCTTCTACACCCCCTCTCCAACATGACTTATGCAACAATTTTTTTCTTTTCCTTAATATATACCGATTTCCATATCTTGTCTCAAATAAGTTAGGCCTATCACATAAAATCCCTCATTTGTTGTTCATTATTACAAAGCAAAAATTACTCAGTGATGAATGACTGTATAAATGATTATTTTTAATTACACCTATAACAAACCTATTTCCTTTTCAACCTCAATGAGCATATTACTGATTGACAATTGATAACATTGGGAATGTAACTGCACGTTTACTTATTTAGACCTTAAGTGTGACCACAAAATGTTAGTGAGTAGGAATGGGCGAATTGATTCCACAGTAATCGGTAGTGCGATAGCAAGGCACTCCACGTTTGGTATCGAATACTTTAAAAAATATGTGGATAGCTCAAGAAAATATGTGAAGAACCTCAAAAAATAAATAAATAAATAAAGCATGCAACGGAAAACCCGATCGGTGAAAACACAACAAAATAACATTTTATTTTTATCATATGTTAAGTGTTCTGCCTAACCTGCCTAACCAGTGGGTGACGTGTCCGGTTTTCTGTGACATGGGTTTCCTGTGAGCGCATGAATTTTAAGTTTTATTTATATATTTTTTTGGAAGAAGGAAGCAAATATAGTCTGTCCTCATTCAATTTGCCAAAAACCTGTGTTGCTTCATCTGTTCTTGCAGAAGGGATGGTTTTAAAGCACGAGAATTAGTAATTAGTCTAAGTGTGAGACCCAGTCATCGCGAGCCCAAAAATGTCGACATGCAAAAAAAAAAAAAAAACTCAAAATAAAAGATTGTATTACCCTTTGTTTAATTTCAAAATATTGTGAAATGGTCTTTGTTTGTTTGCCTTACCACATTTTTGGAGATAAAGAATTTTATTTTGGCCAGTTGCTGGTGTGTGGTTATTTAATTGACTTGAAATAGATTTTCTATCACCCCCCTTATTTGATATCCATATCAGTACTCGGGTAAAGTACTGTATGGAATTGCGCTGAATTTCAGTATCGATCATCACTATTAATAACGTTAGTTGGCACGACTATAGCTGCGGTAATCACTGAAAACTATTGCCATGTTATTACGTCATAAATCACAAGCGCCCGCGTATATACCTATATTGTTAGTTGACAAAGTAATGAATTATATATGAATTATATACATTTGGGTTTATATCGTAGGTTAACATCATGAACATGAACCAAGGAAAATGTTAAAACGTTTTGCTTGTTTTGCACTCTAAAAACTATTATCACTAAAATCCATCTAAAAACAGAACTATATGTAGACAAGCCGCTGTAAAATTATTTGCTTTTTAACTGAATTATTTCAATCTTGACAGCAAACAGCAATGAATTCTGTTTCAGACATGGTTTGGTTATAGTGGAACTATTTGTAAGATAAAACATTTACTCATGACCCTTAAAGCAGTAGTCTCAAATAGTACTGCGATCGTTACGCGTTCATTAAGTATAGGTATCTAACAGTTAAAAAACTGTATAGTTAAGTCGTGGACTTAATTTCAAATGATTTAAGTAAACCCAACGCCTTTACTGACTAAAGGCGTTCTTGTAGAATGTGTATATATGCTTACTCCCTAACAGCTTTTGGAATGTCCACCTAATTTTAACATCTCAACTTCATCAAGAGGTGTATGAAAAAACAACCATAACAGAAGTGTCTGTAAATTCTCAATTTGGGTAACACACTTTCATATAGACTGCGTTTCAGTTTACAGCAATTTAAACCTAGCCGATTATAGATGTATACACGACTTTCATTTCATAAAACAAAATTTTGCAGCAAGTTATCAACCTGGAAGCCGCGAAAGGCATATTGCATAAAACGTACTTATCGCTGCACTGCCCCCGCGCGTACATTTTACGATTACGAAACATTTGACTCGGAAATAACCAAAGCAGACATACAGGCAACCCAGGTTTAAGAGCTAGGGGATCGTTTATAAAGTCCTCCTCGTAAGAACGAAAAAGACGAGAAACCTTCGTAAGAACATTTAAACGAAGATTTTGTGATTCATAAAGAAAAGCTCTTCCTGAAAAAGTTCGAACATTTATGAAAGGTCCAAAGCAGTGGTAAGTACGTTTTGGGGAAACAGACAAAACAACTATGGTTCAGATAGAAATGTGCTTGTAATATGCATGGGTAATTCCGCTAATTATTCATAACATTATGACCACCAATCTCATATTGAGTAAGTCCCCCTTTTGCCACCAAAACAGTCCTGAATTGTCGAGCCATGGACTCCACTAGAACTCTGTACTATGCTGTGATATCTCGCACCAAGTCGTCAGTAGCAGAGCCTGTAAATTGTGAGGTGTGGCCTCTGTGGATCTGATTTGTTTTTCCAACACTTCCCACAGACGCTCAATTGGATTAACATCTGGAGAATTTGGAGGCAAAGTCAACAATTTAAACTCGTTGTGTTCTTCAAACCATTCTAGAACTATTTTTGAAGTATCACAGGGCACATTATCCTCATCAACTGCAGGGACAAAATGTCCACTTGCTGCCTGATATATCCCGCTCACTTCCAGGTGCCACTGTCATGAGATAATCAATGTTATTCACGTCATCTCTGAGTGCTCATACTAATAATAAAAGTAAGTACATACAATACTGTACTGAAGAGAGATTGAGTGAGTGAGTGAATGTGTGTGTGTATGTGTGTGTATGTAGGTATACAGTACAAAAAAAATGCATGAAGCAGGAGAAGATGATAGAGAGGTAGCTACTGTTAAAGATTATATAT
>JABJVR010021566.1:0-38576 GCA_025773905.1 Chitala chitala
ATGTATATGTGTGTGTATATATATATATATATATATATACACACCCACACACACACACACACATATACATATATATATATATATACACATATATATATAAATAATGTATATGTGTGTGTATATATATATATATATATATACACACACACACACACACACACACACACACATATACATATATATAGTAGAGGTGACATAGGAAAAGAAATTCAGTTCTAAAATAGAAACATCCTGTCATGTGCATTTTAAAAATGAGTCCAGTCAACAGGGTCCCATTTACCCAGGCCCACTAGCAGAGGTGGTTATCAGCTGAGCTACTGGTCCATCAGCATCAACTGACAGCAGGTCCTGTGAACCAGCAGACAGGGTCCCATTATTATTACACATGTAACTAAACTATGTGACATTCATTAATTTACTATGGTCATTGGTAAAATACTGGTAGTAGTACTGCTGCTAGTGCTAATGATGCTAATGCTAGTGCTAACGTTGCTAATGCTAGTGCTAATGTTGCTAATGCTAGTGCTGGTACTGTTAGTAACAGTTACTAGCAGCAGCACCGGCAGCGCTAACAGTTACTAGCAGCAGCGCCAGCAGCGCTAACTGCTAGCGCTGCCGGCGCTGCTGCTAAGGCGAGTAGTAAATCGCATACATCATGAACTTTGGCACGTGCTGCTGCTGTGCATTTTTATAATAGGTGAACCGACTGTCTGGTTTACCATCCTCTCAAAGCTGTGACAGCAGTAACACTGGACGTGTAACTCAGTGGCATGGGGGTGTTATCCCACACACCAGCCAGCCGATGGCCAGCACCTTCTTGTGGTGCCGTGACACAACAGCAAGAGAGCATAGCCACAACAATAATCATAAGCTCCATGTCACGGTACACGAAAGTTACTTAGAAGACCAGAGCAATGAGACAAACAGAAACATCTCAGTTCAATTTAGTGTGAGAAAGCACGTGTACATATGCCCATAACAGTCCATGATGTCATCACTGACTTTGGAGGTTGCTGTAAAAGCACTTTAAGATGCATCTGACTTTCACTAAAGTCTATCATAATGGCAAAGAATTATATACACATACATTGAATGCACATTTATATCTGTATGTCAGTATGTACGTACGTATACACACACACACACACACACACACACACACAACATCAGCTCCTATAGTCATCCCATTTGATAAATTTTAAACACTTCAGTAGTAATTCCTGAATTAATTGTAAACACTTCAGTATAGTGTATGATGTAGTTTTTGTATTAACAAGACAAAATTTCATTGTATGTTAGCAAGCAATGATAATA
Organism: Chitala chitala; assembly: GCA_025773905.1. Taxonomy (NCBI): domain Eukaryota; kingdom Metazoa; phylum Chordata; class Actinopteri; order Osteoglossiformes; family Notopteridae; genus Chitala; species Chitala chitala. The sequence continues at coordinate 1,315 of JABJVR010021566.1, forward strand.
AAGGCATTCTATTCTAATTCCAGAGTAGCGCCACCATAAGTCACACACGTTCAAGTAGTACTGGGAGACGTGATAATTATTGAAATACTTTCTTCCTACATTTAGCGTACCATGCATGTCTTGAATCCCCAACCCTGAAAGCACGAGACAAGAGTGGTATCAAGATGGATCAATACAGGAAAAAAATATTGTGATAGTATTTTTGGCCATATCGCTCATCTCTGCATTCAACTAAGTGAGAACAGCTTTGGACACAAAAAAGAAAGCAGCCCTTTAATTTCCAGAACACATTTCAAAACTTCATGAACTCACCCTCCCATTCATTGCACTGAAACTAAAAACTAAAAAGACTGATTTCAATGGCTTTAAAAAAAAAAAAAAAAAAAAAAAACAGTCCAACCGGCCCCTCAACACAGAGGATATGATTTAAATTGCCTCTGAATATAACAATGAGAGGACTCCACAAAATAGCAAATGTTTTAAAAAAGCCAGTGTCAGTTGTGTGAAGCAGAAAAGCTAAAATGGAAACATACAAGATCATCAGTAGCATGTATTGAGTTGTACCATCAAACATGAAGGAGCCCGTCACACCAACAATATGAATCCTATTGACCGGCCCACACACAAGTTCCCTTCCAGTGGTCATAGTACCATGCTTCCCAGTCTACAGCTTCAGAAGAAGAGGAGCCTAACAGGTCAAAGGAAGATTTCCTCCAGTTAATGAAGGAGCTTATGTGGTTTGGCAATGCTAAGCAAGGAACGTTTAAAATCCGTTTGCCAAACATCTGCTCATGGAATTGTCTCATGACAGCTCACTCTCACCCCCCTTTGCACATGCGCACACACACAGAGTGACCGCTTGTGGGTACAGAGCCCTGTTGTACCACCAGAGCTCTGGGCCTCTATGGTGGAACATAAAACTGCACAAGAGTTCATGTAAGCACCCAGCATAGTCCACAACTAACATCATAAAAAAAAAAAAAATTCTAAATATATAAATCAGTAAACAACATGCTTCACACACCAGGCAAGCATAAACTAGTAAGGAGAAAACTGCAGGGAGAAAAAAAAAAAAAAAAAAATTGTCAACGTTTACTTGCATATTAAACAGATTCTATAGTTAGGCCATGTCTTCGTCTTGGGATATTTCCAAGTCTAGGCCTTATTAAGGAATATACCTTGTTAATTACACTCACCAATTGGAAAAGGGAAGGAGTATATCTAAACTTGATCTCTTGATGCCAGTATTGGTACAAATGTTCCACTGTGATCTAAAAATACAGAACTACTCTACAGCAAACTGTTACGGTGCATTTTTAATACAGCAGAAATAGGAGTAATTCTGACAGAAAAATAAAAGCTGAATACAATTATTTCAATATGCAAAAATACCATATAGAATAAAGGTATTGCACAATTCACCTTACTGCAAGTGAAGCAACACCTCTCTGAGTCATAACAGCTCAGTGGCAAAGCAACTGGTACCATTCACTTTGGTACTGGCTCATTAAATATCATTAAAAAAATAAAAATAAATAAATAAATAAATAAATAAATAAATAAATAAAAAAGGTTATTTTTATTTTTTACATGGCATATTAGTACTTCCTTTGCTTAAAGGTGCAGTGGTCGTGGAAAAGCCTCATGTCTAGAATGACAAACTTTAACCTCTTTCACCAGGAGCCAGAAGGAACTTTGGTTCATACCATGAAAGTTATGCAACTGATCCTGCTTAGCTACCAATAGCTACCATTTTGTGTGTGCAGCTCTCCAGGCATTACAACATGCAGAACAATGTCATGGTAAACAGCAAAACTACAGCACAGCTTATTTTCTGTAAGGCCAAAGTTTGACGCGATACTGCCTCATCTGCAGAGGATTTCTCCAAGTCCAACCCATCATTTCCAAGTGCTCATTGTCCAACTCTCACAACAAACTCAATGTTTAGATGAATGGATCATGTAAATGAGAGGGTAAAGAGTAAAGAAATTCTCCAGTAGGAATATTACACGTTTTATGACAGTTCTGGGAGGGGGGGGGGCAGAATGACCATGCTGATTCAAAGTGAAACCTTGGCTGTTTTTAGGGTGGCTTCTTCTCTTGCTCACTCACACACACACACACACACACACACACACGTGTGGGGCCCCTGATGGCTAGAGAATTCACAGAGCGCCGTTTTTACCCTTAGCAGGAATGGCGAAGTTTCCCCCGCTGTGGTCCTCATGGTGTAATACGATCAGAGCCCACAGGGCAGAAGGAGGGGGAGGGGCAAAAAGACAGGGGGCGAAGGGAAAGAGGGAAAAGCAGGGAGAGGACGGGAAGGGATGGGGGAGGGGGCAGAAGGGGCCTGGCAGCCCTGTCATCTGTAGCCACTCTGCAAAGCTCCACTTGCCACTGTGGCCGATACAGGAGTGCACAGACGTGTACTGTATATGCAATCGCTTTCAACCAATCGGAGTGCAGCACTGCACTGCAGAACCTTTACCCTCCCTCCTCTCAAAGCTGTTTTTGTCCTGCTTGGTCATATGATTATAGAACACAAACTCATTAATGGCTCAGAGTTCTTTTTGCCTCTTCTTTGTCACCAACATGCTGACTAGATCATTCTGAAAGCAAACAAAAATTCTAACAGAATTGCCCCCTGGCCTAGTCTCAACAGAAATTTATTTTTTAGGGCATTGTTCACAACTTCATGTTGACAAGTACACACCTTACATATTTAACCAGTACATTAATGTACTTAATATTGATAATAAATGCACTCAATCATACACACTTATTGCCATCTAGTTTTGTTCTCGGAAATTGTGATGGAAAAACCTGAAACACATTTACAAATCTGCATAATGAAAACCAAAAAGAAAACTCACACCTGGCCAAGAAAACGTCAAGATTTTAGAAAGAAAGAAAAAAAAAAAAAATTATAACTTACCAGTTACACATGAAACTGAACTCTTACAATCTGAGGAAGTGAAACACCAATATCTACTCTCTTCAGCAGTTGTCAGTCTCCCCAACTACACATGAGCCACACTTAACCCTACAGGCCCCAGTGATACAAGCACCCGACATGGCAGCTTAGCCCAACTCTACAGTACCCAGTGACAAATGCAACGACCACACTCACTAAACTCTACAAATAATAATGGTAAACTTTAGCACTGAAACAAGGATCCTAACAGTTTAAGGACACAGCTCCAGTGCCAAACTACCATCACAAAGGCATGAAGGAGCAGCCCACGGCGTCCAGACACGTCGCACTGGAGCAGCCCAGGGCGTCCAGACACGTCGCACTGGAGCAGCCCACGGCGTCCAGACACGTCGCACTGGAGCAGCCCACGGCGTCCAGACAGCTCACACTAACTGCCAATGACTCAACCCACTAGTGTCCTCACCACCGTGCCTTTTCTTGCCGAGGGCACGTTCTTCACTTCAGGCCAAACGCTGCCTCTGCTGTGCTGCTGTGAGCCGGAGCGTCGAATCACAGGCTGCAGGGCAGCCATTACTGCTGCGTACATGCGCTCACTGGCGCACAGCAAGACCCACTTCCAGACCATGATTAATGGATGTTACTAGGCAACCCTGATAGCTGCAAAGCTAGGCTCGGGCTCTGGCATGAGGCGGAGGCAACTAAAGGCCTGGTGTTTAGCAAGTGCAAAACCCGAGGCAGGCCAGCACTGAACATCACAGCAGGGTCAAGGGGCCAAGACACAAGCTTAACACAATTATGAACAAAACGGAAACTTCAATGGTAAACATGATGGGGCAAAATGATAATGCTGTTGCTGTATTAAGAGTACCTAGAACAACTAATGGAACTGCACTCAAAACACTTGCTGCCATTTTGAACTCATGTTTTCAGGTAACAATGTGTTATGCTAATTACTCTGCGTGAGTGCCGCTCTTCCATGTAAGAGAAGATTATCCCCATGGGTCTCCACTGTACAATCCCATCTCTCTCCCCCAAGGATGAAACAGCCACACTCCTTTGTTATCTAGCTCAGATAAGATGCAGCAGGGGTTTCTGCACATTCCACAAGCTGGAACAGATGCTGGACAGCTACATGCTACAGCAGGGTGGGTAATGGCAGCTACCTTCACAACCATGCCTTGTCTCATCCTAACAAACAGAACCTTACCTCAAGCCCATGCAGTTTCTGCCACATGTGTGAATTTAACCATGGAGGACAGGAGGGGCACACAGGACTGCTATTTTACAAAAACAGCACTGAATGAAATTCACTTTGCTTGTGCATTACTTTGGACAGATGTGGTTTTCATGAGCCATTGATTTGCAGCAGAGTGGAACTAAATTTCAATTACTGTTAAAGGAAATTATTGTACCAGCAGTGTTTACCCTGGCAGCAAGAACACAAACATCCTGCATCACTGCACGCACGATAAGAAAGGTATTAGTGAGTACCAACACACCAGCTCTGTCCACTGATGGTTCTGGCCTTGTTAGAGGCAGCTAGCTTTGGTTCCACTGGAAAGGAAACTCTGTGGTCCATTCTAGGTGCGAACAACGTATAAGTTCAAACTGAACAACAGAGCTACCATAGTCTCTGAAGGCAAACCTTTCTTACAGACAAAAACAAAGCTCAAACTATCGTCAATGTGGCCTTGTTTTCCATTTGTACACTAGGTTGATATCCAAACGTGATAATAAACACCTTGATTTAAAAATAATTACATATGCATGTCTTGCGTTCATGTTGCTTAGCTGTATTTTGCTGCAATTGCTCGGTGCCGCTAATGACAGACGTAGTTAGAAAACGAATATCAACACCCGCAATCTACACTTGTATATTTAAAGTAAAGCACGACTTGCAGTTGTTCCAAAGTTTTCATGACCATTTTACCAATCGAGTGGAAGTCCCTGTCACGTTAGAAAAGCGCAGCGTCATACAGAGATAGCTGACTAAATGACTCAGCTGGGAAAATTCTCTCAGCAGCAACGATCTGAATTTGTAACCGAAACTGAAAAAATACAAGCAAAGCTGTCACAGCGATACATGCCCCCTTTCAGTAAAAGTTTCACAAGTCTTACAACAAGTTGCATAGGGCGTGGGCAAGAGCGGAACACGGTGTGAAAGTGAAATGGTCACATGCATGCCTCAAAACTGCGGGTCAGGAGGAGAAACAAGTCAGTCGCGGAACACGCCTCGTGTGAAAGTGTGCAAGCGTGACTGCAGGGACAGTGTCCGCATCTAATAATGATGTAAAAACACAGGCAATCAAAGCCACCACAAATGCAAGCTATAGTTACATGAAAGACGTGTTGATGGGGAATTAAGCACAAAGCCTTAGCGCCCAAATACGAGCTTGAACACCGTGCAGTGCAGGGTGACCCTGCCAGTCCTGTGTCCGACAGTAAGCCGTGCTCCGCTTGGCAAACGGCGTTCAGTTCTACTCGTGACATGGTAGGAGAATCCAGAGCACAGGACGGGTTTCGCCCGCAAAGCTTCGCAAAAGTGACTCACTCAACAGCTCAGGAAACACAGTGCAGTTGTTTCTGCCTCCCCCCATGACTCCATTCAGAGAAAGTTGTAATAACTTTGCCGTGTTCAAGTCCCTAGATGTGATGCGGCTTCCTGATAATGAAGTGGAATTTCTCAAAAACTTAAATTTGACAAACAGTGATGTCAGGAAGCTCTTTAGAATAACTCTGCTCTGTTTGAATGTTAAAATTAATGCAAGTGTGCTGTCGTTTCAAAGGCGCGCGTCAATCAGGACTGGAGGAGCGAACATGTCCGTAACGGTGCTGAAACTCATATTCCCAGCTCACCAGCTGAGCTGCAGCAGTGAAATGCTGCCTGCATGGGACTTCCCAGCACACACAAACAGCACCCCTCCCCCCCCCCAAAGCAGATCACCAAATTACTTACATTGCGATCTGTAACATCGTATTTCCAGTGAACGACACAAAAAAAAAAAAAACAGTTCAAGTCTAAATCACTTTTCCAAACTGTTTATTATACTTGTTACTTTGAGTGAAAATATGTTCATTAAATGTTAAGATAATGGCCACAAAAATTATAAGCAGAAAAACATACCGATTCATGCTCTGCTGAACAGCCCTGTGTGGAGTAATATCTATGGCTCTCATCCTCAACATCTGAGAGCAGATGAGTCGGGGTTCAGAAGGTAACTCTGATGTTCATCTCCACAGTAATCTCAGCAATTTCTGAGCTTGATGATGCAAAATTATCTCAAACTGCAGATGGACAGACTACAAAAGAAACTAATTCACCTAAACTGCACGCATGGGCACGTACCACTGAGAATGCATCGGTCCCTGGCAGTGCTTTCCCAATTAAAGCGTGTAATCGAAAGCAAATTACTACAACAGATTATCTTGTGAAATAATTTGAGCATGAGCGTATTTTTATAAAAACCCTGCAGTAACAGAGCAGAGCATGTCAGCTTTGGACATTCCTCCAGCCACTCTGACCATAGCAGGTTTGTGGCACACGGGGACATTAGGGATATATACCCCAGCAGCTCTGTGATGTCAGGTTCCATAAGCACAGAGGCTTGTAGTCAAGTGGGGGGCTGAGCTGTGGGCACGTGTTTTTGGGCAACTGAGGATTGGAAGACTACATGGTTTATATTATCTGAGCTGTACCATAAATTATGGAGTAACCCAACAGATTTACTGCTGACAATTCTCACTTCTCAGGCAATATCACAAGTATCATAAAGACTACTGATGTCTTATTTGCATTGTGTAAACCCATCGGTAATGACTGACTGTGTGTACACCGATGCAGTGTAGTTGTACATCGGGCAAGGGTCAAGGGTCAGCATCGTATTTGAGTTAAGACAGTGTCAGCTCAAAGCAAAGCGCCTTCTTTCCATGTTCATCCTTCCAACAGCAAAAAGAAATCCAGTTACCAAAAGCTGCACACTTGAACACATGCAGTCATTGCTTATCTTTTATATGTAAAATGAGTATATTTTTAAATGACACACAGTCCTACGAAGTGAAGAACACTTGTTCACACATAATTTCAAATCCATATTTATCAATGTAGAGCATGCATTTGGCACATGTACAATACAACATATTCTAATTCACTTTAAGATATAATGCATTTCAATGAGTTCCACGGCTGCCTGCAAAATGCTAATGCCAGTTATAAATAAACCAAAAACAATTTATCACAAGACAATGAAACTCCAGTCCATATTTTGTTAAAATGTCCTGGAAAAAATACAATCTAAATTATAACATTTAGACTCTGTGTTATTTCTTTTTACATGGAATGAAAGACTGCTTATTCCCACCATATCACACAGTCATATCTTATGGTGTCATTATCAATCAAAGAAAAAATTAGTCTTTACAGCAAATTAATCCTGAAACAAACACTTTAATTACATACTACTCCATGCAATACTGGTAAAACATTGCCATGAAAACTGACTAATAAAAAAAAAAGGGAGGGGGTTTAAAAAAAAAAAAAAATCATAATTAGCCTGATTATTCTGTTGCACTCCCACCCGCAGCAGAAAGGAAACACTGTTTACACAGCTATGTATATGGGCCATCTGCATCGCCAGCCCTGCCCCCCAACCCGACCAGCACAGCCCTGCTCCCCCCACCTGTCCAGCACAGCCCTGCCCCCCAACCCGTCCAGCACAGCCTCCACTGTAAACCGAGGTGGGAGCAGACTGACCAGCTCATGATCTAATGTGTTTACTTCACATTAGGGCACCATGTTCACTGCAGAGTCCCGCTCTTTCCCAGCACACCGCTGTGCCTTCTTCATCAGCCCAGGAAGTCAGCTATACTTCTGCTCCTGGCCATACAACATCATCAACAGAGAATAAACACGGTGTACCTCTCATCATGTGGTTAACCCCTAAACCAGTGACAGGAGGGAAGCGAGCAGGATTATCACCTCATGCCCTTAGTCCCCGACTGCTTAACCTGGCCGTTTCCACAGCTACCCGTTGGGTTGGGCTTGGCAGCAACTGATTTTTGAAGGCATGTCCCTTGGACCTCTACCTGCTGCTGTGGACCACTGCAGTTTGAAAACTAAATGTTTTTATCCACTCTACTAGACATTCTAAAATGGTTAGAGAGGTAGTGTGATAATATGCATAACTACTGTGGTCACAACACAGGCAGATATAGAGGAGGACACATACATGATCATAATCTTATATTCAAATTTATCAAACTTCACTACATAACCAAAATCAAAATAAGCAACATTTCAAAACTAGAAAAGCATGATGGCGATCGTGCCATTTTAGTTTTTGATTGACAGCTAATCAATTATCCCTAATATCTAATCATCTAGTAAATCAATAATCCCAGATGTGTATTTGTGGTTAAAAAAAAAAAAAAAAAGGCAACCTTGTATCTGTCCCCTTATCCTGTGGCGTCACACCGTGCACTACCCACCCACCCCTTACCCTGGCACATCACACCCCCTCTTGCCTTTGAGGTCAAACTGTGCACCACCCCCTTATCCTGTGACATCACACTGTGCACCACCCCCTTATCCTGTGACATCACACTGTGCACCACCCCCTTACTTCCCTAGACCATTTCCTACACAAAAGCCAGGCCTGTGAGGAGGGGTCCCTTAGGTTAGCTGGGCCCTGTGAACAGCATTGGTGAGCAATTAATAAATCACGTCTCGGGAGGGCCTGAGCCCTAGCAGCGGGGCTGACCATCTGGAGAAGAACCTCTCATTCCCTCTGAAAAGCGCAGTGGAACTGCGGACGAGGCACAGCAGGCAAGTGTCCGAGGGCTCTCACAAAGAGCATCTGGCCAACCTTCCCATCATTAGCTCATGTCGTTCTTGCAGTTCAAACTCAGACATTAACAGTTAGTTATTCTGGGACACGTTGCATCAGGTAACCAGGTAGAACACCAGCAGTTTGCATTGTGATCGATTGCTTGAAGCTGATCATAGCAAGGTATTATTACTATTTTTTATTTACATAATAATAGTTGGCACACAGCTTCAGATGTTAGAAGAAAATTCTGTTAACCACCATGTCAGGTTAGACTGCCATTTTAATACACGTGAACAGATTCTGTTATCAGTTAATTTATAACCTACGGTATCGCTTTAAGGTTAAAAGCTAATCACTGCCACGTATTGAGAACATTATTAACAAAGACAATATTAGCCTATTAACTTCACATCTCATGGCATTTTAAAGGGCTGCATTCCAAGCGTGTGAAAGAATCGAGGCTTGCGTTCACGTCAGCTGGTACAGTAATAAAACCTGTGGCACAGAGACACATAATCACACTGTCCCAGTGTAAAAGTAACAAGCACCATGGCCATGCCACAGAGGGCAGATCATGGGCGCAACGTCGGGTTTGTTAAATTGCAGTCTCAGCACAGACCCAAAAACTGGTTACAAAAGGACTGTACCTCAAAAGATCAATCAATCAAAGAGGGACTAAGGGCACCTCTGGCGATAGGCCTTATGTAATCTAACCTGCAATTATGCCCCCTGCCCCACAAGCTGTTTTGCCGTGTAGTGACTGCGACTGCTTTTTCCAGCTAGTTTCACATAGCAGGTATTCTCTTTACCAGGCATCAGGACCCAAGGCAAAAATCTGGCACTGCAACGCCCATTTACGCACCCAGAGATAACCACAGCGTGGGAACTGGTATGCCAATTCATAAATCGAGAGTGAATCCCAGGGGAGGCACTGTGTTCCCTTACCACCTCCGTACCAAGGTCCTGTTCAGAACACAGGTCAAACAACAATATACGTGAACCACAGCTCACTCACGACTGTTCTGTGGCTTTTGTAATCACAAGTGAAAGATCCAGTTAGACAGTATCAGTCATTATTTCTGGATCAGTGTTTGTAGAAGGATGGACAGTTAGCCTACAAGATGCAGAGATTCAGCACATGGGGACATCACCCAGGTAGGGGAGTTTTAACTAAACACAATGGCATTTTCATAAAATCCAGGATAATCCCAGCACCTCATAATGCTATTACAACAGAGCACTAATTAAGGAGGCTGAAAGCCTATATACACACACACACAAAGTAACACTTTCATAAGTGTTTTATGGCCTATCCAGTAGAAAAGAAAAATGCTATAAAATCATCTTGATAACTCTTCATGACACTTTCGTCAGGCATCCATGGACATTTTAGAGAAAACACAGATTTTCAACTTTTCCCAGTCATAAAACTGTGCTGTACTGTACCGGGCTAGGGCACTTTTTCACGACCCTTACCATACCAGCAGGACCACCAATGGAGATTTTCGGCCCTATAAAAGACATATATTCTATTTTTTGCAGGCTCCTGTGAGTTGCATTGACCTAGGAATTGTTCTAGGTTTCCACCCCCTTACCACAGGGGTGTGCTCAGAGAACATTTCCCCTTCTGGAGTGGAAAAGCACCATTACATTTGCTGTATGGGACACTGCTGGACAGAGAGCAACAATGGAGAAGATCAGACAGGCAGGCCCAGGTTCACACAGGTATTTCTTCTTCCACGTCATGGCACAGGCACAGACCAACCTGCATCATGGTTCTGTGAACACTTGGGTACCACCAGTCTGTCAAATGGCCATTTCCCTATCACAACACTGCAAACACACACTTCCCCAGCTGCCTGGCCTCACCATCTTCTCTGCAGCAAATCTGCAATTGACAACTAAGCAAGAAGCTGGAGAATTCAGGGCCTTGTGCAAGCTCTGGAGGACACAGGTGCTGCCATCGTTTTCAAAAAGCCCCACTGGCCGCAAACACTAACTAATGGTGCATTAGTGCCATTATCCAGATGGCCCCTTAAATTTATAGCACCATAAACAAATTAAATTTTTACTTATATTTATTGCTTTCAAATAATTTTAAACTAAATCAGAGCATGAGAATCACTGCAGCTTCCTACATTAAGCCTAGCACTCTGCTACCAGCACTGGACTTCGGTGCTACAGTCAGTGGGGCCCCATGCCATTTCACCTCAAACATAGAAATCAGGCAGCAGTGCCTGAGACCACTGTCAGGAGAGGGAGCCAGCACAACGCTGAACATCAAAATATTAAAGCCACACAAAAGGAGCTGTGCGTTAAATGGTGGGTGGATGAAGGCAGAAAGAGAGGGAGAAGAGGAGGCAGGCTAAGGAAGCTAACCGTGACCTCACAAGAGTCTGAGGCAAGGCAGGGTGCTTTACACCGTGAGAGAGTCAGAAACGTGACGTCACACAGGTCTGAAGCCAGGCAGGGTGCTTCACACCGTGAGCGAGTCAGAAACGTGACGTCACACAGGTCCGAGGCCAGGCAGGGTGCTTTACACCGTGAGCGAGTCAGAAACGTGACGTAACATAATTTGAGGTCAGGCAGGGTGCTTTTCACCGCTAGCAAGTCAAAAATGGGATGTGACACATGTCTGAAGTCAGGCAGGACACTGGCCATTTTACACCGCGAGCGAGTCAGAAACGTGACAGCAAAGAAAGGAATTCTGAAAGACATCTGAAGGCAGTGCCCTGTACCACTAGCACGTGGCAAGACACACAAACTTCCCATATAAACTCATACATAACAGAGAAACATACAACTGGCCAAACCGCTCTGATGAACTTAACCTGACCACAAAGATGAGGCAACCTGGCCGGATAGCGCACTTTCCAGCCGCTTGGGTAATTTTCTACCAAGACAACAGAAAACAACAGTCACCAACAGGCACAGCAACAGGGGAGTGAATGAAACCACACCATAAACCAGAGGAAGCCAGCAAGGTGGGCGGTTTAACAATGTTCAGTAAATCACAATAATTACACACAAGTTGGTCCCAAACACATTTAGATTTTGGACATTGATTGACATAACTGAACGTGACGCGTATAGGCACTGCCGACAGCTCAGTTACACTATGCGTTCTATCGCCGAAGTGCCAACTGGTCCCAGAAAAAGAAAAAAAAAAAAAAAAGCATTCAAAAATGAGGGAAACAGAAATGACAAAAAAGAAAGAGGTGACATGTGTCTAGGCAGCATTCTGGTAATAAAGTTTCAGGTGTTCAATGTATGCTTAAAAAAAATAATAAATAAATAAATACATTTGCAGAAAAGCGTGATTTACTGTAATAAAGTGGTCTGAAGCTGATGAATGAACATGCAGCACTACTGGCTCTACTGTGGTCAGAATCAACACTACACAATATTAGAACCAAATGCAGGAAAAAAATTAAGATTTTTTTTAATGCTTATTCCAGCAAGAAAGCAGCGTCATCACCGAGGTGAGATGATACTGAATGAGAAGGTTTTGGTCATCTTTGAGTGCTCTGGCCCTACTTGCATTTTAACCCACGTTATTCTTTATTATATTGTTTCATATAATGTGCCGATTTTCAGGACCTCATACATTACATTAGGATCAGATTTACATCCAGGGCAACGGCAAAAACAAGATGCAATATTTTAAATATCGTATAAAGCAGCCACGACTAAAGTACTGCCTGATCTTTTTGGGTTTTTCATTTCCCTTTCAATCAGAAAGCTGTAGATTCACACATGTACAAGAAAATACTGTACACTTTAACATTTTGGGTCAGAGTACACATTTTTCAAACAAAATTTTTTTTGCTCTTCTTCCTTCACTCCTGCATAGACTGAAATTATTCAAATAGCAGCATTTTGTCAGGTTTTAAAGTGTAACATACTGTTATCTTACAGAGCTAAGGGTGGAGGATTTAGAGGACTAGTCGTTAATTGCTGGCTACTATAATTATCACATACAAGAAAACAGGAGAACTTCAGTAAGAGAGAAAGTGGAAATAAGCCAATTCAAACCACAGTTGCAGAGAACAGATGCTGAATTTGCATGAAGACAAAACATGAAAAAGTTGGTTAAATAGCAAAGTGCATAAACCATACAAACAACATTATTTCAACTTTCAGGCTGACATCTGAGTTTGCTTTATTTGAAACTAAAATACAGCTTTTCTGCAATAACAATAAATTCAAACAATAAAACATGACAATAACCCAATAACCACCAATTCATTAGCAGATTCTTTCCCATATCAAAATACAAGTGTCCTCAACAAATACATAGCACCCCATTTTTCCCCAAAAAAATTAACTGATTTTTGTCTGTAAAATGTTAAAGTACTTTTGAAATGCTATATTTCCATGTTATTGTAAGTCATGAAGTTATGTAATGCCAAATCACATTTTAGACCATTTTTGCTAAATTCTTTGAATTGATGAGTTTTCCTTGAAGCATTATGACTTAACTAGTTATCTACATGACTGAATAATAAACACTAAACTGTGTTTTCAAACAACAAGCAGTTTCTAAAACAGTAACATGGGCTCAACAGTTGCTTTTAAAGGGAGCTGATCAACTGTGAATGAAACTGAAACAGCAACAATATTTTAAATTCTTTGGAATAAAAAAAAAAAAAAAAAAAAGGTGAAATATTACATACAGTCCATGCACACCAGTACATCCAAGTACATCTAAGCATTTAGCCTACACCTCACATGTACGTTGACTTCAACAGCATACCACAATAAACAAAAAAGTTTTGTTGAATTCACTCAAAAAAAAAAAAATATGGCAACAAATTAAAAACAAGTGTTGAGTTTTGAATTCAACCACCCATTTTTTGAGTAACAGCAGCGTATGTGTACAAGTTAATCATCTGAATTAAAAAAACCACAAACGGCTTTACACGAAAGGTAGATTTAACCCATGACCCTTAAGGTGTGCATCGACTCTGCTACCCACTGAGCCACCATCCTGCACTTGAGTAAATTGTAGCAAGTAATAAATAAAGGCTGTGTAACCTTATCTTACATGATAATAATATTGCTAAAACTGTAGCTCAGAGCTGTGAACGTTTAAAGAGAGAAATAATCATATGGAAAACCTTTGGTGAGAAAAACTCATGGGCGTCTTATCTTGTAACATGCCAAGGCACCGTCAATTGGCACAAACACGTAAGAAATTAACAATCTGTTACGTGATCGTGAAGACAAAAATCAGTTTTACTACAGTTCTTAATCTATTGACATAAAATTAATCATTTTAATTATACATAATACTTTAAATGATATTTTAATAAAAAGTATTAAAAATAAACAACTCAATATTAATGAATTACTGCAATATATTACTGAAATTACAAGACCAATGAACACATTTTACGGTGTATAATAAACTCTGATTCACACATTCTGTATCCACGTTTACAAATAGACAGCGGCAGCTGGCTAGTCAAAAGTCATCCTCATGGTTTCTGTTAGGAGGACACATTTTGAGGCTGGAGTAAATGGCGGGGACCTAACAAGGTCCAAAAGTGTATCTGGCCAACAAGTGCATTCGTTTAGTTTCCATCGAAGGTAGTGATATTGTGAAGGGTTTGCATCAGCAGCTGACGCTTTGATAATACTGCTGATCTCATTTGTGGGCAAGACATCATAGCCAAATCAGTATAAGATGCCATTATTAAGCACAATTTTCAGCATCCAGAAGCCTGTCAGATACAGCAGCCTACAGCTTTCCTCAGCTTTTTCTGATAACAGTAAAAAAAAAGGTAAACGTTAGTTATGAATGGAAGGCAACTGATCCTACTGTGGGATACTGGTACAGTACAGGATAAGCACTGATGTCTTATGTCTAATTAATATAACCAGTCTGTTCAAAATGCAGTCAGTGAAGGCTGCAGAAAACCACACATACACACATGCAGTCACGCACGCACACACCAGTGCAATGCTACGGCCTTTCATTACAGCAATCAGAGCCAGTGAAACGATGGAGATTCCTCGAGAGCAACACTAGGCACACAAGGACAAAACGAAAAGTCAAACCTGTTCTGAGAAGACTGCTGACAAGAGGTTCTACACATTTCCACACCACAAACGACACCTAGCACAAGCAGAAACACTACTCCTTTACATTGAAAATTTAATTAACAAATCAGGAACATTCCACATGAATACACAAGATTTGGAAACCATTTGACAGACAATATGAAATCTGTTTGGGGAGTGGGGGGTGATGAGGTGGATAACAATCTGGACTGTATGATAACAATCAGAAAGTAATTTATCCCTCTTTATAACAGCTGGCATAACCCAAGGCCAAAACTGTCCATAACATGAGATTTTAAGATGTAGGCAGGGCATGGGTCCCAAGGCACAGCAGTCAAGCATCGTGTTACTGAAACCAAAGTGCACACCCATCAAGTCACACACATTGTTCTGCATGCATACACACTCCCACTGTACTACAACACCCAAAAGGAGCTGTCAGTCACAGAACAGGCAGCAATGAAGCAACATCAGCGATGACCCGGCAGGAAGCCAGACGCCTCTGACATCGTAACAGATACGTAAGGTCAAGTTAGGGGCAGTGGACACATGGGGACGCCCCCACACAGCTGTGGCACACTGCTCATTATTACATCAAAATTTTTTAGGTTAAAAACAAGTCTGAGAAAGTAGAAAATTTGACCAATTTCTAATTCGTCTCTCTAAATGTCCAATTCTAAAATTGAGCTGCAGATTTGGCATTAAAAGGCAGAAACCAGTGCCCTACAAGTGAAACACAATGCTTAGGCCATCACGATCAAAAACATGGCACTAGAACACAGACCTGAAGGTATGGAAAACCCTACGAACTCAGAAGCAGGCTGCGTCTTTACCACAGTTGACATATGCAAAAAAACTAAAGCTGTAGAACTATTAAGAATATCCATTTAAAAGTCTTTTTTAATGCTGCCCCCAACCCCCTTCATCCCAAGAGGAATTTAACTCCTCCGACATGACTAAGTTAAGGATAATCTTTGGTATTCTGATGACACAAATTCTCACATGTACATGAACAAAAACATTTGGGACTTTTTCTCCTCCAATCTGGCAGTGTAAACCATTTCCTCCACCTTGCTGATAACATTAAAAAAAATAAAATCTCAGTAAGCCAGTGAAAGATATAGCCTAAACTTTTATCTCCTTTGATACATTACTGCTTTCCATGCACAGTGCATTACAGATTTACTTAATGAAAACATGATCGGAAAAGAGCATCGCCTGATATGGAGACAAGAAAACGCAGATGTTAAAAAGGTGCATATATCGCAATGCAGAATAGAGCAATCACATTTAAAACTGCTTTGTGCAAAATAAAAAGAGTACATAAACAGCTCAGTGTGAATCACAGTAGCACTGATGACCAACATAAACTGGCAGCATGCCTCACTCGACACGATCCTTTGGTACAATAGTACTGAACACTAACATATCGTACTTAGCAAAGAAACTGCTGGACTGTCAGCAGTGTGAAAGCAGCCCTGCAACTCTCACAGTGGCTACAGGCAGAGCGGGACAGTTTACAAATTACTTTTATGAATTAGGTCCATTGTTCTGCGTTTCTCTCGGCACAAATTGAAACAGAAGGCAAACACTAACCGGTATGCCTACCAGTTGACTCACAGCAAAGTGGGTAGCCTTTACTTGAATTTCACAGTAACTCTGCCAAAACAGGTCATTTCCTTATTCATGTAATGCTGGCATGGATTCTTCTGCACGTTCTGCACTTCACACACAAGGCACTGTTGAACAAAGTTGTGGACAATCTGCTTTAATTGTGGCACCACTTCCTGCTTATAAACATTTTTTTCAGGACCCCCATTCCTTCTTAAATCTTTATAAAAGCCCCCACTAAAGGACTAATGGTCAGACAGCATTTCATTAAAAAATTTTACTGCTAGTATGGTCAAGATGTTTCATTATGGCTAAACCTTACAGGATGTTAGGCAGCAATTCCTTGCATTCTTTGCACTGCTGTTACTAAACAGTTAAGAACAAGTTGCTGATTCAATAGTATTGGTTGCGACAGAAGCAGATATTTGCTGGATCGTGATATAAAGCCCAACTGCTGCGTCAAGCCAACAAGACTGCTGTACCACCAAGAGCAACATCTCTCAGCAGTAATAATACTCTAGACAATACTCACTGTAATCTTAATGTATTACAACACGTTAATGCATTATATTTAATACTTTCTGGAGAAATAAATATGCAGCACCAGAAGTAATGGTACACGACCAATTGATTATTGCATGGCCAGGGCCACACTGAGCAGCTAATCTCAAGCAGCTACACATTAACTTATGTATGTTTTACAAACGTATCGAGAAGCTCCTTAACCATTGTGAAATATCAGCAAGAATAACCTGTGCCAGAACTATTCTTTCAAATAGCCCTCATAACTGTATGTAAAGAGCACTACTACTGTGAATACAGTATCCCCACTTGAATATAATGCAAGTTTTAGCATCGGGTCCATGGGTATATTTTATAAGAGGTAACTGACAGGACAAAGCGTAACACAGGATGCTTTCATACACAATCCAGAAATTTGCCATATTAAATTTTCTGAAGGCCAAAAATTGTCGCTCACACAAGCCACACCTTTCTGGCCATATATCATATTCCTTCCGTTCACATCGCTGGTTACAATTCCTGGTGCTTGAATTTTTAGTTATGACTGGTACAGTTTCACTGCAGATGTTAAAAGAAGTATCTCATGTACTGAGTATCATGACGTTGTATGTCCTCTAACCAGTAATTTCATGACTTTGGTCACACAGAGCCTTTCTACAACTTTGACAGCACATTCACAAAATCTGGAAAGTACCAACTTCCCAGTCAATTATTTCCCATTTTGACAACTCACACATAATGTCAAACTGGTACACTGACACGTGAGAAAGACCCCATGCAAACTGCCGACTAAGAATATTTCTGCATAGTGTAGGTGGAACATTTGTTAATAAACCTCTGTTAAATCTGGGTTTATCATACCATGACACAGTCAGAGAGGCATCCTGTCATTTCAGGAGCCTTGCTCTTTTGATGACACTGCTTCCACTGCTGATAAACCAAACACACCACCACACCAAAAACTGCTTGAGAAACAATGACAAGGAGGATTTGCCAGTGTGGACTGAGTCACCATTAGGAGTTACTTGTGCTTCTAGCTAAAATCATGTGTGTGCTGAAAATAGGCAGCCAGCAGCTCAATGAGCAGAACACCAGGCTGGGATGCGGAAGCCCACTGGTTCGAATCCCACCCCAGCCACCACGTGTGTCCCTGAGAAAGACAGTGCTAGTTCCCCAGCTGCCGAATAATGGTTGCTCAATGTTCCTCCAGCAGAGGAGTTAAATGCAAAGAACCAATTTTGTTGTAACACGTAAGTTACTTTGGACAGAGGCGCCTGCTAAAGGAATAAATGTAAATCTCAGCCTAGGATCAAACTGGCCACCATTCTCCAAGCAGTCCAGGCGGTCCAGGTTGTAGTAACGTACAAGGTTCCGACATTAACGTAACCCATGAATATGGCTTGCTGGTGACGATGGGTTCCGGCTGAAGCCAGGCGCAGATCTTTTTTAAAAATAAATAAATATAAGCAGTCGTCCAAATTAAAACGGGAAGCACATGTTGATTTCTGCTCTCCGAATTGGAAAAGCGGGTTTCCCTGTGTCGACTGAAGCCCTTCCAGCGAACTGATTATTGTACAGCAGCACTGTACCTATTCAGTGCTGCTTGAGTAATCCAGTCCAACACAAATACCACTACAGATCCAAAGGTCAAACGCAGGTCTGCTCAGCACACACAAGGAAACACTGTCCCCTGTGCTGTAAAAGGATAATAAACAAGATCTGGCTCTTCAGCGCAATGTGCACGTTTTCAGCTTATGGTAGATTAGTCACTATGCATTTCTACTCCGTTATCAATTATTACAGTAACTTATAACCAAATTTTTTTTTATAAATATACACATACATATTGCATAGCATTGTGGCTCAATGGGTAGTGCTGCTGCCAGACACGTTCAGGGTTGTGGCCATTGCTGGCACTCAGCATTGTGTGTGGAGTTTGCATGTTCTCCCCGTGCTTGCATGGCTTTCCTCTGGTTTACTACCACAGCCCCAAAGACATGCAGGTTAGGTGGACCGACCCAAATTACCCTTAGCGAATGAGCGAGCAAGCAAGCATGTGTGCTTGGTGTGCGTGCCCTGCAATATACTTAGCATTTATAGTCAAGGGAACAGGTTTAGTTTCAACATGGGTAGGGACCAAATCAGTCCTTAACCCTATTAACATAAAGTCTGAAAATCATTGAAAATAGTAGTAGGGACATGTTTCTAATGTCCATACCCAAATCTACACCCTTGTATACAGCATATGTAAACAGGCGCAGAACAAATATCTTAGTTTAAACACGTCACCCATTCAGGATAAGGACATTAACATTAACTGGATGTGAGGACCTTTCTCTAGGGAATGGCTGCAGATCACTACAAACAGTGCTTCACTACAACAGAGCAGATCCTAAAGCACAACCTTGAAGTAATTTTAATTGGCTCATTCAGAGTTTGGATTTATTTCTTGTATGGAACTTTGATCAGTCTGCAGGAATAAACGTCTTCTGTTACCATTAAAATATTCTGAGGATATACTACTATGGGTAAAAGATTTGCAACTTGTGTCATTGTGTCAAACAGAATACACTTACTGTAACATTGTACCATTGACTGTCTCCATGGAAATAAATGTTCCAGAAGATGTCATCTGAAGCATGAGTGCTTCTTGATATTAAATTAAGCAATTTCATTTGTTTAAGGATAAAATGTACTTCAACTGTACATGATTTACCAGTGTACAGTGTCTGCCCTTCTATCTACTTCTAAAAGAATTAAAGTACATGGTGCTTTGTTATCTAACAAGTCTTGTCATTTCACTACCTGAAATTCAATTTATTCACGCTACAGGTCTCAGGGGTATAAAACAAATAGTGCATTTTTGATAACACAGTTTAAAATGTTTTTATAAACTATACAAAAGCATGACGGCATTCTACCCTATCCCATCGCATTGTTAGAATGAAATCACAGAAGTCACTTCAAAGTCTCTGGCAGAACGCAACTTCTGGCCTGATTGTGGCACTACACTGTTACATAAGAACTGAAACTGAAGCCAATCACAGGCGAGTATGCTGTCTATTTGTCTGTGGTTTTGGGGGGCCTGGGCTCCTCATTTCTAAGGCAGGGTGGAAGAAAGAAATACAACCAATAACACAAGCAATCTATAAGAACAGAAAACTGGAATCTGTGGGCTACAAACAGCATACCATTGTCTTAATTTGTCTGTAACTATACAAATTCATGCTTGACAATTACAATTAATTTGTGGGTGAAGCTCAGTATCATATTGACTGTTCAAATCAAAATTAGGAATAAAGTTGTACATTTCTGTGATGATAGCATTAACGAATTAACAACACGACTATTATACTATCAGTATACTGTACATCCTCCCTTACCAAATACTCTTAGAAATAATAACAAAAAAATAATGCTCACAATGGCATCTAAAGAATCTGACTAGTTAAGATTGTTTACCAGTTGTGATAAAATTGTATTTTCATATGTGTATCTTTTACATTAAGCCTTTCTGAACAACGCAACACCCACCGGTCATA
The DNA here is from genome assembly GCA_025773905.1 of Chitala chitala. Classification (NCBI taxonomy): domain Eukaryota; kingdom Metazoa; phylum Chordata; class Actinopteri; order Osteoglossiformes; family Notopteridae; genus Chitala; species Chitala chitala. Next base: position 21,816 of record JABJVR010021566.1, read on the forward strand.
CAAACACGTTTTCTTCCTGTTTACACGGGAATAGAAGATTTACTGTAAAAACAAGTCACTTCTTACTACCGACAAAGTACAGCAAACCAAACACTGTATGTCAGATGAATCATTTATGACACAAAGTAGCGTATACACGCTTCCCAACGTATCTAAGTCAGACAAAAACATTAAAAACTAGAAATCAACACTGGTGTTAAAAAACAACAGGAATGATAAGGGAGTTTAAAAAGCTCCAGTCACGTCATTGTGTAATAACTCAACTGAGAGTGGACAGTAAATCTGTCCGTCAGAGTCGTTTCCTGTCACCTTGTAGTCCCTAAAATTACAGAATAAAATATTAAATAAAGATGAGTAAAAAGTAAGAACCTCGCGGGACTCTAAACGGGTAATAAATTGTAACTTTAAGTCTGTAATATTATCGCGGGCTTGATTAATGTCCGAGAAACATCGCATAAATTTGTTACTTTTTACCACAAATGATAAAGCGCAGATTAGTGAAGGGAAAGGGCTTTGGAACTGGATCGCTAAAGGGTGAAAGTATCTTCTGCATCTCGCTGGGAAGCGGCGTGTGCGTGTGTGTGTGTGTGTGTTCGCCAACTGTTGTTCCTTCGGAGAATCACATGGGTTTATGTTGACGTTTTTGTTCAACTCCACTCTTGGAGTATGTTTTTAAAAGCCAGGCTGGAGAGCACGGGGTGAAAACAGCGCAACACAAGGTGTGACACACACCTCCATCAGGCGCAGTTAAAGCGTGCCTTCCCAGTGAACCCAGTTAAACTTGAGCGCACCATGAAAGGCGCTGAGCACTCGCATATAACCCAAAGTAGGAAGGATATCAGCGCAGCGCAAACACGTTCACAGAAAGGGTGAAGCGTTTCTTCACGCTGAAAATCGTTAACACGAACGGCCGAACTGGATCTCCTACACGATCATCACGCCGAAACCAAAGTGGCACAGAAGATCTAGCAAACCAGGCTAGCTAGCACGAACGAGCCACAGTGCCACCATACCGCACAGCCTGGATACCTCTCTTACATTTGCCTTAATTCGCCGGGCTGAAATATCACTAAAGTCTCGAAGGCGCTATTTAAAGCGTCCCTTTTTGCACTTACTGTAACTCGTATCCTCATGAATCCCGTGCGCTACGTGCGGCTCTGACCTTCGGGTTGGAGAAGCAGCGCTGTAGCTGAGTGTGCCTCCGCCATGTTCCTGCTGCCTGATGATGATGATGATGATGACTAGCTGCTTGTTTATCTCGCCAGCAGTCCTCCCCCACACACCACGGGCACCAGAATATTTACTCATTTACTACAGCGAGCGAACAGGCCAAGTCATGATACAGCAAGCGTGATCGGGGTAGAGCTGGGCAGGACGTCGGTGCTGATAGAAAAACAAATGCACGATCAGAGTTTAGAAACCAAGTTTTAGTCCTCATGTAACTGGCTCTCGAAAGACACGTTCTCGGCTCTCGCAAGCACAACTGTTCTGCAAATTATTCATTGCAACTTGAAATGGTCGGCATGCAATTTGAAATGACCAATTTAAACCATTTTATATATTACGTTTATTTATATTATAAACGAAATACGTTTGTGGGCGAATGTATTATTACATAATAGGCATTTATATGCATGTACACATACACACAAATTAATATACGCATCTTTATATTACTGGTTTGTCACAGGCGATCTAACTGTTACGATATCGATTAACGGCGTGATTTAAAGGGTCTGCAAATATTCAAACTACAGAGAGCATTGTCGATACCGCAGTAATTCAGTCTGCTTATTACGAAACACCTTAATGTTGGAATGATTAAAGAGATAAAGGTTCACATAATTGTTAAGTACATGATCAAAACAGAATTAATTATCGACACAATATCTTTAATGCACTCGTTCTTAACTGCACAAAAACTCTTTTGACCTCTGGTGAGTTCAATATATATTCCTCCACACGTGATCAATAGCAACCAAGAATAAATCGCCAATGCAGCATTCTGGAGCCTGACTCAGGATTTGTGCCACAGAGACTTTGTGGGTTTTGATTGCTTTGGTTATCAGGAAGGATCCTTGGCAAGTAGGGATTGATTTAATCGTTTATTTCAACACCATACATTTGCTTTTCAGATTTCATAAAATTTACAAAATATCTGCATAGCCCTGGCCACTATAATGGTTTCAAGTCTTAATTTTAATTTAAGAATGTATACCTTGTGTATACTTAAAAGGGATGAACAAGTACATTAAAAACTGATTTGATTAATTTAGATGTTATATATCTTTAATCCAACAATACATTCAATTGTAAGAAGTTCCCATCCATTATCTTAACTGCTTATTCCTGGTGAGGGTCACAGGGAAGCCTGGAGCCCATCCCAGAGCATGGGGCACCCAAGGCAGGGCACCAACCCACCACAGGGCACACGCACACACAATGGGCAATTTGGACACACCAATCAACATAACCTGCATCTCTTTGGACCATGGGAGAAAACCGGAGCACCCGGAGAAAACCCACCAAGCACAGGGAGAACATGCAAACTCCACACACACACAGACCCAAGGGGGGGGAATTGAGCCCCAGGCCTAGAGGTGCACGGCAACAGTGCTAACCACAACGCCACCGTGCCGCCTAAGAAGTTCCCATTTTATGTGACATGGCTCTGCTCTTATCAATGTTAATACTGACTTTCAGTTTATAGCAAATTAACCTAAACAATAAAACATCTAGTGGAATAATGTAATAATTATTAAATGTGAACCTGGAATGCTTCAGTAAATGTCTAACTGCACAAATAAAAATATGAATGTTAAGTAATCTGGAAAATGAAGTCATGCGTCATGCGTACCTAGACCTACAGATATTACACAAGTGATTTATAATGACAGATCAAAGACGTATGTGCACAGGAGTGTAGGAGCGTGCTGGACGGCTGCAGAGAGGCCCAAAAGAGGCCAAGTCAGCATCAAAAACAATATTAAAGTCAAACAAAACAGGTCTAACCTGTTCTGCTAAATGTCTACAGGGGTGATTACAGAATAAATCACTTACCATACTTACTCCACGGCATACCCAATAAAAGGAACACTCACTATACAAAGTACAAGCAATATGCTCATAGATAATACAGAACTCATAAAGCTTACAGAAGGTATGAAAAATAACTTATAATAACTGGTGTTCCGGGATATTTACAAACCTACATGTTCTGGATTCAAATACCAGGGACAGTTCTGCAGTAGTGTTTATGATTGTACTACGATTCTTTGGAAAACATTAGTAGAATAACATGACAATGATGCATTCATGCAGTTAAAGTGTAAAAATGTGTTAGTGTATAAAACACTGCATAAGAGAGTAGAATGATACCAGATAACGTGGAAATGGCAGAGAAAATAAAAACTTAACCCTTTACAGTGTATTGGAAGACAACAATAACCAAAAGAAGAAAGGTACTAAAAACTTAGAGGCTGTATTTAAGAGGACAACACTACAGACTCCATGCATAAAAAAGAAAACACTACTCGATTCCTTACAATATAGTAGTTACACATCAGCATGGACAGTGCACTGTACACGAAGCACAGTACAGTAAATTATGCTCTGTTGAGTACAATTATTAAGAGCAAAATAACACTACGAACAGGCCCAAAATGATAAGAAAGCACTGGGGTTTGCCTGGGCCTGTGAGTGCGTATGACAAGTGGCATTTTACTTAAAAAAGAAAACGAAGAACGCTATCACAGAAACTGCTATCTGTGGAAACTTTTAACAACAGTAGTCATTATATTTGCTTAGAAATAATACTACATCAATAAGAAGTCAAGCAAGTAGTTTTAATTTTCAGTGATATATCGACCTAATTTTTGCAAAATACACAGTTGTTACTCGTAGCCTTTTTGAACGAATACGTCTGTCATGTCATGCCGTTTTTCTTTGACATAAAAAAATCACCTTCGGCGTTTTCTTCACGTGACGATACTTCAACACAAAGGTACGAGGTGCATGGAGAAAGGACGAGTAAGGATTTCCAACCAGTCAATCAACAATGGTTCAGCTATCATTATGTAGGTCACCAGCTACCAGTCGATATTGATAAGCGACTAGGACCGCGATCATCAAATCGATTTTATTTTGCCATACTGCATGTCTAACAATACAACGAATCGACATGGTTTATGTAAAACATTATTGGATCTCTGTCGCGTTCTCCTTTATATGTACGCATTCTCTAGTGGAAACTCCATACTGTGAATAGATTCCTAAGAAAACCCGGTTCTGTTAAACCAGAGCAGAACCGACGCGAGTCAACGTGCAACTGTCCTGTTTCCTTACAACTTACACAGCTACTGTATATACGCTTTGTAGTACTGTGCATACGGAAATACGACGAAATCTCTTCATCTTCATTAACCTATTACTAAACTAACAATAAACCGATCGCATTAAACATAGAGGGTACGAACGCCTGCTCCACGCGTTACCGTGAAAACAATGTAACCATAAAGTAAACCTTACCTTGGTTAGTCCTCGATTCAGTCCAAGCACCGGAGTTAAAACTAGGCGACCTTAGTTAGGATTTCCAATAAGTAACGTACAGTTTCGTCCCCAAGCGAACATCTAACCAACTAGAAAAACATACTGTGAATATTCAGGCTTCCCTACATATCCACATGAATAGCCGTTCACATTAGGTAGCGGTTTTAATATTTATAGTAATGATCTATTTTACAATAATTCAGATTGCCTTAAACGCTCGCCAGGATCAGAATGTAGGTTGTATTCAGCGTGGCCACGAAGAACTTGCGCAGAAACCTTCAGTGGACCTCAGTGGATTTAGGGTTATTTAATAAAATTTCCTGATATTACACTAAAGGCAGTTCGACCCAAAAAGTTACATGTACGCAAACTACTCGCTCTTGCGTTAAGCAATGTTAAACTCGAACCAAAAAAAAGCTGTATGTTAAGCAATAACTAATAATAATAATAATAATTTAAAAATAAAACAACCTATAGCGCCATCCTATGGTTTTGTTTTATACGCAAAGGAGCGAAACAAACATTACTTGCTACTAGCAACAACTTGGACACCAACTACTGCACTGGAGCTCGCAGTTCGTCCATTTACCCATATCTATCAAGGCGGACTTTTGTGAACCTTACGTAAACTTTCTGATGAAAGCAGTATCGTGAACCCACATTTTACATTTATATAGGCGTTACTTCGTGCCATAATTTCCGCAGTGATCTATATGGATGTTTGTATAAAATAATGTATAATGACGATTCAGAAGAGATAAATGCAAACAAACCATAACAAAACAGCTGACATTCAAATCGCATTAAACTCTGCTCGAATTAATGTTTGAAAAGTAGTTACAATAGTTTACAAGTACCATTAAGGAAAAAAAATATTTTTAATATTACAATGTAATGATTATAGCAGGTACTTTTCGTGTGCAGGTAAATGCATATCAATACTACGACATTCTGTTAAAGAAAAATATATATACAAAACATAAGTTAGCTGTTTAAAATGCAGGCCATGTATATCAACTGAGTATCCCTTAAAATCATGTAAATCTTAGAAGCGGTGGAAATATTAAGTTTAAAAACATTTCAGCTTTTTAATGGCAGAAATTTCACCTTTTTGCATAAAATGTATAAAATTTTGCTAAATAAATGATGGTGGGGATACACATGAAAAACGGTACTTTTACATGGTGTGTTATATTAGTTCCAACTACACTTTGTATTTATTTGGATGTAGTTGACATTATATAAACACTGTTAAATGAATATTGTCATTATCGCTGTGTAGGTACAATAGCCTTTGAAAGAAAGTGAATGGTTTTAGGTAACTTGCCACTTACTCCTATTGTATTATAAGATGGTTTAGATTTGTATAATAACAGAAAACTAAACTGAGTACTTTTCATCATGCTACATTAACACCAAATATTTTCTAAAAGCATTATTATCACTTCTCCAGTTCCACATGAAGATTCCATTAACTGGTCCACATAAAATGGACTGGGTGAAAAAAAGACACAAATTTCCAGTAGCAGATATTGAAGTTACTGTTCCCATCACCAACCAGTTAATGTAGTCTCACCTGTAATATGAGGTATAGTTATATATTTGTCCTGGTAACATCAACTTAGCTTCTTGTTCCTGCACTAAAGAAAGAAACCAGAACAGCTTTCCTAAAATAGGCAGAAAACAAATACAGAACACAGAAGTGAAAAAGCAACAAACCAACTTTTCCCCACTAGAACACTAAATAAATGGTGGTTCACAAAAAAGTCACAGAAGCCATTTTCCTCTCAGAAACATTTATTCTGAAACTTCTGTACATCCAAACTGAATGTCAAAGCAAACATTCATTGTTATAATGGAATAAAAAAAGGACTGGCCAGCTTCTTCCTGAAAATTTCTTGCCTCAAATACTCCAACAGCTGCAAGTAAAATTAGTATTAAAAGATGCAAGATACATTATGAGTGCCGACAGAGGGACAAATTTCATATCTAACCAGTTCTGCATTTTACATTACACAGCATTTGTTATGGACACAGATTCCCAGTAATGGCAAAGTCAATTAACGTGAAAAGTACTAGCAGCCTCCGCCATGGCATGTGCTAATGCAAGATTTGACTGCATTAACTGTTGACAACGTGCACATGACGTCCTAAACAATTTCACTCTTTTACTGACCATCTTCAAGAACATCGTAAAATGATGTCACCCAGTTACCAACCCAACATAAACCCGCTCCAAAAAATATATATATACACCTTCTAACTTGGGAACTTTCCAGATATTATCAAGACCACTGAGATGAATCGCATTCCTCCCCCAGAGTTGTGAAAAAAAGAAAGGAAGCCAAATCACTGACAGCATAAATATTAATAGGCTATAATGGTTCCATTGATCTTGAGTTTTGAATGGCATCCACATTACAAAATGAACTGGTCACAAGTTTCCCAAATCTTCTACCTACCAAATAGAAATTAAAGTTCACTTTGGCAACCTCTTTACATATATTCATTATCCTTCATACCTCTGCAAGCAGGACTTGGAAAAAACAATCTCCAGATTTCCTCAGACAAATAGTTTTTAAATAAAAATATACTTAATTACTTCCTCTTTAATGACTAATTCCCTCTTTCAGAAGATATTAGGAACTTAAATCCAGCATTCCCTTGTTACCTTAAAAAATTAAAAGCCGAACGCATCACTGCTGTTTGCTTACAGACTCTTGAACACTACTTCATATCAACAAAGTACATTTAAGGATGCAACCCTGTGCTTTTGTTTACATCAGAATCAACCTTTTGCATTTTATCTTTTGGCTATTTCATCACGTGTGATTTATTTGTTGCATTGTCAAAGGATGCTAAAGAAAACCGTGAAACTGAGGGTACCCTTTTGCACATGGCAAGTATCAATCATTTTTCACCCCAAAGAGACAGACCGAGCTCATGAATAAGCAATGCTCATGCCCTGACAGCTGGGGCGAGCCCAGATAGAAGAGTTAAGAGCAAAACGCCCTCCATCAAAACTTGTCAACAAGGTAGATCGCAGGCAGTTCTGCAACAGCATTCAGACTGCCGCGCCGACATAAAAGTGTTCTTCTGGAACGTGCATATCGGTTGGCATTACAGCATGTTTTATAAAGAAATTTATTTACTGGACTGCTGGTAAAAAGATATGGAAAGCTCAGGTGATATTTGGTGGGCATCAAACATTTAATGACTTCAGCTGGGATCATTTGCATAAAGAATCAACTTAAACATTTGTAATGGGTTTCAAAAATGGTTCTGGTACAGTCTTCAGAATCTGCAGAAGCACAGCATGTGTGCTCTTAGGCACTTAAGTCAGTTTCTATTCTTTTTTTTTTTTTTTAATGGCACAGTATTGTCATAATTACAGACTGAATGGTAAAAAAGGCCCCAGGAGATCTTGAAGGAAAACTGTTGAAAAGGATGGGGACAGAACTGTGGAATGGTGCGACAGGATGCCGGGACTGCCTTTACGAGGACTTCTCCTTCTTTGCTCTTGGCGAATCCGCTCCGTTGGCATTCAGGGCTCCATTGACTCCATTGGCTGTAAAGACAACAGACAAGTCTCACAAAAGATACAGCTCAAATCCTGCACAGCAGGCACTGTGCCAGGCTGGCATGCAGCGGTCAAAGGTCAGCAGTTAATATGCATGTCCCAGCAAAGCACGAACAAACCACTGAACATTTAAATGTTGTCAGCTTCAACAAAACATCGCCTTGGTACATAGTAAAAGGAAACTCAGCAAAGTGGCTTAAAGCAAGCTAAAAAGAGAGTAAGGAAATTTTCACAGCTGTTCTCCAGACATGCCAGCTTGGAGCTTGTAATTGAATCCAAATTAAGGTGCCTGAGTTAAGTGTTTGGCCCCAGCTGCTTTCCTAACAGCATAAGAAGGAGCTTGAGGCTCCTCATAAGGTGCTGAACCTCAGGCCAAAGGTACTGTCAGAGAATAACTGGGATCAAAACACTGCAACCAGACCGTTACATAAATGCACAGTAAGCATTTCAATCCACCTGGATGAAAAATTGGAGATTTGGAGAGTTGTATTGTATTGTACTGAGGACACAAAACACAGTAATAGTCTACATTCCTCCATAATGTACTTGGGTAAGTACTGAAGACAGTTTGTTTTACTTAATCCGAGGACAAAAAAAGAACTATTTTGTACTGTTCAAGGCCATACACGTCATCGCGATTATAGCTTCCTTTCAATGTTCTCAAACACTCAAGTGTTTGCATCAGATTTTTAAAACGTTAGCAAATACAAAATGTAAACTAGTACAACCTGCATGCTCATCTATGAAACCTCAGCTCCAAATCAGCATTAAATGGAGGGAATTTAACATGTTTTTATCATGCTGACATATTTTAAGTGACTCGTGTGACAGCTGCCACCCCCCACCAACAACAAAAATAGGTACTCTTTGTAAAGTAAAACTCAGAGGCTCCATCAAGCACACAGCACCAGACTTCTGTCCTCCCTCCTTTCTCACCTTTGTCTTTCTTGGCCTTGCCCTTGGCAGGAGCCGTCTTCTTTTTCTGGGCCTGGAGGTGTGCATGCTCCCGCCAGCGGCGTAGTTGGAAGTTGATGAATTTCCACATCATGAAGGCCTGCGTCGCACAGATGGTGGCCAGCACGGCGATCCTGTCCCGGAAACACACTGCAGGGTTCAGGCGCTGCGCATGGTTACAAGCTGGAGTCACAGAAAGGGGCCCAGCCTTTGGACCATCACACAAAGCACTTAACTTTAACAGCATGCAGTCTAAAACCATAAGCTGCAATAACAGCTTTAGATACGACTTTCTCCCTCAAGAGAAAAATTGAGTTCAGCTATTTTTATACTGTTCCTTTCCCAAAATGGTTTCCCAAAATACCTGCCCTGTAGCACTTAAAGATTTAACAGAAGTATTTCAACATGATTTAAAGAGAATTAAAGTTGCTGTTCAGACAGGAGAGCTCCATGCCACCATTTTGAGTTGCCTTGCGTCACCGAGATGCTCAACAGTCAGACCTCCGCTTACCGCACAAACAGCACGTTGAAGTCACCCGCGGCCAAGTCGAGGCCCTGCTGCTCCGCCCCAGCAAGGCCGAATCCCACGGTGAGAACGGACAGGGATAGAGTGAGTAGGCGGCCAAGTACGAAGAGAACAGCCCAGATCGTGAACCTGTGGCACAGACTCGCGTCACTCCACTGACACCCAGCCGCTCGCGTCACTCCACTGACACCCAGCCGCTCGGCAGGGACCTTCCATGACTTTTACAGCCTTTGGATTCATTAAAACTAGTTTTATTTCACACTGCCCCCTTATTGAGTCAGGGTGGTTCCAAAGAGATGGGGCCTACTCACAGTCCAACTCACCCGGTCTGCCTATTCTCGTTGCTGAAGTAAACCAGACGGGACACGTGGAACAGGAGCTCCACGCAGTAGTGCAGCACCAGCAGGACCAGGCCCAGGCGGTTCAGGCTGCAGAACCAGACAAAAGAACGTTCACATGTGGTTAAAGCAACCACACCGTCCGGGGTTAGCAGCAGGCTAAGTCAATGTCATACTTTAGCATGTAGGCCCCCGCAATGTGGACAAGGTAAAGGCTGATGTAAACCAGCTGACGTGGAATGTCTTCCTGTAAGAACGAGCAAAGGCAAACATTAAGTTAATAAAGCTGCAGCGTTTAAGTAACAGGGGCTTTCAGTTGCTAAAGAATAAGGCTATAAAAACAAGATGGGAATAACGTCTGGTCAAAACTGCAGAAAGCCAAAGAGCCAGTGTGGCGTAAAATGCACAGTGATAAGCTCACCTTCTTGGTTTTCTGGAAGTAGAGCTCAGGCAGAGCGTGAAGCCAGTAGCCCAGCTGGCAAATGTAGAAGAACTTCATCTGGAACCTGTTGACGGGGTGAGGGAGACCAAGCGGCTCAGTAAACCAAAGCCATACGCATACAGCAGAACGTGCTCTCAAAACGCCGACACACGAGATGGAAGGGAAGCCGCCTGAGGGAAGCCGACACGACATGTTCTCCTGCGCCTACAAGACGGCTAACCGCAGCACGCGACAGGCTTTACATTAACACACACCACAACACTCAATCACATGTTAAACAGTAAAATATTCACCGAGTATCTACACTGAGTTTATAATGCAGCAACACACATATATTCAATGGATCTAAGACAAGGCACTGATCCTGTAACAGTCTATAAATAATCCCAGGAATGTGTTTTATGATTATAAAATTATTTTAAAAACCTGGTATATAAAAACTGGCAGCATGTTAAATTACACCAGATGGTGCAAAAGTGCAATCAGACTAATAATTTAGTTTGAAATTAAAACTTCTTGTGTGTTGGATGTCAGCACTCATGCCAATACATTGTAAGATAATGGAAAGAACCATTTTGACCAAAAGGTGCAAGCTGGATGCCATCTAGAAAGAGCAGAAAAGTTGGGCGATGATTTCAGCATGAAGCAGGAAGAGATGACCACTTACGGCATTAACGTGTGGGGGTATCCTTCCCATAAACTGACAGGATTGGACAGAAGGTTTTCCTTAAGAAAGAAAACTTGATTGAGAAACTAAGAACACCGCAGTCAAAGAGTAAAGATGAAAACGTGTGTGATGCTACAGAAGAGGTAAGGAGGACCTACAGAGAGGACTAAGCTCGCCCCCCATCCACACGAGAACAGATAGAAGGCACTCAGCTGGCCTGACTCGTTGAACTTGCTGTGCTTGGTCTTGGAGAAGTGCATTTTCCTATTTATTTTCTTCATGCAGATTAGAAAAGCAGGAAAAAAAAAAAAATGCACATTAACTCAATGTTCATTAACAATAAGGCCTGATGACGAACAGACCTTTATAAAAACCATATCCAATTTGAAGGGTAACAAGCAAGATAAAAGCTGTGATCCACTTACTGTGGCATTATTACTTTTAATATTTATTGGCTAATGCAGAAGGATGCTTTCAAAATAAAAATGTGTCCAGCAGGCCACAGAAGTACTGGTGTTAATGAGGACAGTCTTTGCTTAACAGCTGAGTCACAAAAATGTACAAATTAAAAAAAAAATTAAAAAAAAGGTTAATGTGCTGGGATTGGGAAACATTTGTGCTTTTGATATTAAACGCAAAAGGATGCAAAGCACCATCACTTACGTCGAGCACGTACTCCTGGATGATGGCGTGCATAATGATGGCCACCAGCATGTAGAAGAAAACCGTCGCCAGGTCCTTCAGGCCATGATGAAAGTGGTTCACAGCAGTCTCCTCCGAGCCCTCTGAGAGCCAGACACCAACATGGCTTCAACAACCGTGCTCCCACAAACCCTCACACAACACTGAAAAGCTTACAGGAAGCACTGAAGGGGGCAGGATGCTTCCATTAGCACATGTTAAAAGTTAAAGGGTGAATGGTAATGCAGGACTCAAGTACCCTGTGTTGGCCCACTGAACAATGGAAAACAAGTCCTTTTAGCTACCAGCTACATCCAGAACTGTATATCAGGTGGAAAAACAAACCGACTTTGCATGACTACTATTAACGTATTTCTATACAACAATGCATGCAAGAGGGCTGCCTCAAAACACTGAAGCAATACATCCAAACAGCGGTTATATCAGGAAAGTCACCAGAAATTATTAAATTTCACAATGTTTGCAAGTTAACAGCAACAAAAAGCACCTTTTCTTGTAAATTACTAGCATTTTAACTTTTCAACAGTCCACTGATAACATGATCATCTCAGATGTCGGGCACCATTGTTGTGCCTTTCGATATCCTTGATGAAAGATTTCCACTGAGATACAAAAGGCAGACAAGCAACTTCATAAGTTTATAAACCAACATTGATTAGTTTCAGTATAAACAAAATTTCCCTTCGTGGTTGTATGCAATTGACAAAAATTCTGTGTATGTACACTAGCATGCGCAAAAGTTTGTGTAAAATGATGCAAAAAAAAAAAATTATAATAAAAAACTGTACAAGTCACACAACATTGCCCTAGAGAATGGCCTCTGGTACACAATTCATACACATAATGCACAATGTTCCAGCGTTAAAACTGCTTAGTCTATGTATGTTGTCTTATGGTAAACTTTTTAATAGGTTACATAAATCTGGGATACTGCAAGGGTTTTACAAGTGTTGAGCCAGGGGAAAACCCAAGGACAAGAGTAGCCCACACAACACCTCAGCTTGGTTCATAGCAGACAGCCATTTCTTCAAAATCCAACAAATCAGACTAAAAATAGTACAAGAAAAGAGAGAGAGGCTCTCCACAGCGGCCCACAGGGCACCCAGACAGAGCTCAGAGTAGCACACGCCACGGTACAAGTGATCAAATACGGCTGCCCAAGAAGGAGTTCAGCATGCAGTGATGCAGCTTTATTCTGCATATGTATCAGCTCATCTATACGTGGCATGGTGGGGGACCCGCTGGCTGGGACAGCTCCTGGCATCATGCTCAATACCAGCTGTTACATGAGCTGCTGTCTTAAGGCTTGACTACACTGCTGATGGTACAAGTCCACATTAAACTAAAATTCCATATCGTTAACCAAAATCCTGGTAAAACAAACACCTGTACTGGTAAAAACTCAACTGGATTTAACTGCGGAAAAAATTGTCATTACTCTAAAATACTCTAAAAGAAAGTTACACAATGTGCCACACAAAAGTTGAATTTGTGTACAGGTAAATTTTATTTTAATGCATCATTAATACAGATGTTGAAACAGCCTAACACACCCAATTTAACAGTGAGAATACCAGCACAGCCATTATTTTGCCAGGGTTACAAAACAGAAGATGACATGTTGCAAAACCTGGAGTAGGCCTACATTTTAAATATGTCAATTGAACTGCATAAAAACCCTGACAAAATTAACCTGCAGAAAGGCAGGCATGTATACTGCAGATTTTATGGACCTCAACTGCATATAGGATGATGTAAAAAAAACTATGGGCTGTTTTTAAAAAATAACTTACCATTTGCTGAGATGGTAACATTGTACTGGACAGTTATGAATAAAACTGCTACCTTGGATGTGACCTGCGTGACACAAATGAAAATTAAATTAGATAGTAACCACTTTTGTACAACTTAATCTTTATTATAAAAGATAAAAAAGGAAAAAAAGTGGTCTACTGTAACATTTCATTCACACAAAAGGGTGAAGCAATGTAGGAAGCAATGTAGTCTGAATATATATTCAGATTGATGTGTATTACATTCCATTAAAACATCAGAAATACTTAAACCTTGTAACTTCCAAGTTATACAACAATATGGATACAATAAACTAAAATCTAAAAATGTACTTTTGTGAGCTGTACTTCCTACTTTAATCGTACCGTTCAATGGAAATACCACATGTGAAACTACAACTCCCAAGATGCATTTTAATTTATTGCAAAAATATATTTTCCCCATCATATTAGCCCCTTTCAATAATGCAGAAACTTTAAAAAGGCATAAAAGCTGGAAATGCACAAGGGTTAGTGCTGCACATGAAGGAGCTCGACGTGCGCTGTGTGTGTGTGTGTGTGTGTGTGTGTGTGTATGTGCGTGTACCCCTCCTGATCGCTCAGTGAATGCCACGTAACACTAGTGCATCTTCGCGGAAAAAAGTGTCCCGACTGCAGCCATTTGATTTATCCACGTCGCTACCTTCACTGGCTCGCTACGCACCGAAGCCGTCCAAGATCAGTTACTTTAATATATGAAACTACATGCACACTGCATTATAAAGCACGTTTTAAATCCTGAGATAAGCCACCTAATGTCTATTCATCGTTCTGAACACAAATTGACTAAAATCATACTAGACCATTTTTTTAGCCACCTATAACAATAATCACGATCAGATGTCACTGAAAACTGTTTAAAAGTAACAAAAGAGGCACATAAGTATACAAGATAAACCCTGTAGCAAACTTAGCCAAACACCCTTTCATTATTAAAAAAGGAAGCACACTCTTCAGTGTCCATTTTGAAAAGCAGCATCTAGTTTCATTTTCCAGGGTCTTTAAAGGCAGCGACCAATATAAACCTAAAATCAGTATAACACCGACACAGTGTACCTATAACCATTATGATTCTTTAAAGGGAAATACTCTTAACTTACCTCAAACATGAGCCCGAGGAGAAACACCATGGCAACACAGGACACTATATCTGCATGGTTTTGTATGATAAACTCATGACTTAAAACCGGCGGGTTTTTATTGTTCTTCTTTCGGATCGGCATGTTTCTGATTTCACTTGAGGTCTTGGAGACTCCTGTCCTATTAACAACGAACTCGATCGCTCAACTATGTACACGTCTACAATGCTGTAATCTAGCACTCCATGGGTGTACACCGTGTCTGAGACGAGTGTGGTAGTACCAGGTGCCGTAATCCCACCGCCAACTATCAAATGAGAGACGAGATTAGTTCAGCGAGGAGAACCCATCTAAGGACAAGATGCGACACAAACCAGCGCCCTCTGTCCTCCTGGAGTTCACATGTCGGTTTGGTTTACTGGGACCTTCCACAGTTAAATTGTCCAGAGCACTTCGTTTATATAATAAAATAAAGTAACTCTTTGTTATTTTAAAACGTTACTGATATAGTCTTTAATTTGTATACATATTCTACTTTCTGTACAATGACCAAGACACTGGATAAAATGTTAAAGTGTAAAAAGTTTAGTAATTTTATTGATAGTTTGTAGCTTCCATTGGAAACATGAATTTGTTACTTTGTAAACATCACTGAGCACAACTAATATTTCACCTAAGACAACGAGTAGTCCACTTTAAAAACATTACTCACTAAAAGGTTTGTTACAGAATAACGTACATATTATCAGAATGCAGGTAAGCAAAACCATTTAATCATAAATTTCCATTATCTGCAATGAAAACAATAGGAAAGGCATATTGTTATCTTTGTCAAAGGGGCTGTTAAATAATCACATAGATTTAAATTGCTCAGTATAGTTAAAAATGCTTTAAAATATTTTGTGCAACCTGTGTTCTCACAGGATGCTGGTTTGAAATGTAAGTGGTTTAATGAAATTTAAGCGGTCAAAGTGGTTTTGTAATTGTAAACATTTGTTTTATATGACAGCAAAACAAAACAAAAAAATTATGTTGCCAAAATCACCAGCTACAAACATTTAGATCAGAGACCCAAAATTAGTTTGTTTCTCAGTAAATCAAAGGAAGATAAGAGGAGGCATGGCCTTGTTAGGTCATTTTTTTATCTTACAGTTTTCTAGATAAAGTCTTAACCTCAGCCAGTACATGTGACTGCTACAGTTACATACATGAGACACGTCATGTCTGACTTCCATGTGTAGTGTAAATGCCCTCTCTGAATTTCTAAGGTTTTGCTACTATAGTGCATACACAGGCAGCAGGGAATAAACTGGTGTCTGGTGTAATTTGTTCTTCAGGATGACACTATTAATGTCACCATATTGTGCTATGAGAGTTACTTTACATGCAGGTGGGGAAAAGAGATGAGGCACAATTCTCTCCACCCACCCACTAGTTATGAGTAGTCATTTCATATCAGTATATTTGGTATATTCACAAAATAAGTAAATAAATTAAAAAATGTCCATGCCATGATGGAACACTAACAGCTTAGCAGCCTTAAAATTTGGAGTATACTGATAGTATAGTGGCCTTAAAACCTGAAGGATACAAGGGTTTGAGTTATACAAATTGTAACATCTGGTAAGGAAAAGCATAAAAACACAAGGTGGAGGTGGGGTGTAGGTGCAGAGAAGACTTTAAAGGAGAACAGGGAAACAAGGTGACTAGGAACAAAACAAGGTACAAAGAACACTAAGGGACAAGATCATACCAAACACTATCGGTCACAGGCACGGGCACACTGTGTTACATCAACAGCTGGCAGAGACCAGGGCAAAACGCAAAGCCTAAATAATGCTAAATAGAAGCAATATTACTGCAGCAAAAATTTTAAAAGAGCCATGTCAATTACTAACAAGCTAAAGTAACTTTTTAAATCAAAGTAAATTATGCTGTGTTTATTTTTTATGCTACTTTTGAATGTACAAGTCATCAACGCTATGTGACGTTTATGAATGCTAAGAGGATATTATTGATGGATTAGATATAGTGAACACAGTTAAAAGCCTAAATCATACCTTGTTTCTTACTTAATACAATGTGCTGAAGGT